>JAFEMH010003385.1:0-269492 GCA_022495995.1 Adenophora triphylla var. japonica
GGACAGGTGGAGGTGAGTAATAGACAGATAAAGGGTGTTCTTGAGAAAACAGTGCGTCCCAACAGAAAAGATTGGGCATTAAAGTTGGGGGATGCATTGTGGGCATACAGAACGGCATACAAAACGCCCATTGGAATGAGTCCGTACAAGATAGTATATGGGAAAGAATGTCACCTCCCGGTGGAGTTGGAACACAAGTCGTATTGGGCTGTTAGAGAATTGAACATGGACTTAAATGCCGCGGGAGAAAAGAGATTGCTTGCACTTGATGAGATTGAGGAGCTCCGCCAAGAGTCCTATGAGAGCGCAAAGTTGTACAAAGAAAGGACCAAGCGATACCACGACAAACATTTGAAACCCAAGTTCATAAGGCCGGGTATGAAGGTGTAAGTACCCAAATCCGGATCGTCCAAATCCGTCAGAAAGTTAACCGAAATCCGTTAACTGGCCCGCTCCAGGTTAACCGGAACTCGTTAAACTCCCCGTTGCTGTGCCAACGAGACATCCCGGGACTGCCCCGTGCATCCCGACGTCAAAACGTACTTAACACGTGTCATCACACGTAAAAGCACGGCTTTCCACAGCATTTTCCGGCACTTTCGGGCGTTTCGGACATTTCCCGGACTGTTATTTTAAAAAACGGACAAAACCGGGACCGGGGGACAAAAGCCCACATGGCTGGTGACTCAGAGGGGCACGTGGCAGCCATGCCACCTCCCTCTAGTCACCCTTCAATCAAATTCAAAGGGAAAAGACCAAAATACCCCTGATTTGCAAGCCAAGTCGTGGGACTCACTTTGTGCACATTTTAAATTGCCGACAAGTCCTTCAAATTCTCAAAATACCCACAAAACCCCCTGGATTCGGGCCAAGTCCGTCAGGACTCCTACGCAATTTTCACCCTATAAATAGAAGTTCTTTGTCAAAGGCGAAAAGCAAAATTTTACTCCAAAAACTCACCACCCCACGGCCTAAGCGGTTTTACCCCTCCAGGAGCTCCCGTTCTATCTCGATTCGCGTGAAACCTTTGTATTTTGATCAAATACGCCCCTTACAACTTCGAAACAACCTTTCGAATCACTTTCCGTGTCCCGTACACACCTCCCGAGTCAAAGGAGTCGACCCTAGCCATAGGTATAACTCCCTCTCTCTAAATCTCCCGTTCCGTCTCGGTTTACGCGCCAGTCGCTATAACCGTTTCGAACGTCGTTATCGAAATGTAGACGCCTCCGTCTAACGGGGTCCGATACGTTTTAGCCCCTCGATCCTCTTCTCTTTCCGTAAGAGAAGTAATCACGGGTTAAAACGGCGTTCCGACCCCGTTCCGTTTACTTTTATTGTCATTTATCAATTCCGGATCGATCGATCCGTTGATCGTCATTTAATTCGTGTCATTTACAATTCCGAGCCGTTTGGCCTCATTGATCGTCATTTACGAATCCGGATCGTTTGATTCCGTTGATACCGCACTTTAAATACTGTCATTTACAAAGTCCGACCCGTTTGGATCGTGATAGTATTTACTTTTCAAAGTCCTAGTCGCAACCCGATTCGTTGATCGCATATCATTTAATACGCATTTTCCAGTAAAAATCGTTAACAATGTAATGCCCGGTTCAAAACCGGAGTTCGTCCGTCGAACTCTCTTTCAAAACGCGCGAAATGACGGTTGTCATTCAAACGCTCATCTTTCAAACTCAAAGCCGCCATTTGACACTTAAAATCATTTAATACGCATTTTCCCGTAAAAATCGTTAACAATGTAACTCGGTTCAAAAAACCGGAGTTCGACCTTCGAACTCCTTTTCAACTCAAAACCGACGTTTGCCACGCAAACGCTCATTTCAAAACTCAAAATCGACGTTTGCCACGCAAACGCTCATTTCAAAACTCAAAATCGACGTTTGCCACGCAAACGCTCATTTCCGTCTCAAACCGACGTTTGCCACGCAAACGCTCATTTCAAACTCAAAACCGACGTTTGTCATTCAAACGCTCGTCTTTTCAAAAGTCACCTAATCAAACGTTTGTCATTCAAACCAAGATTAAGCTTGTCATTCAAGCCCCCATTTCAAAAGACACACACACACACACACGATTTCGAGAAAGGTAGAAAGACTCGTCATGCGAGGCGTTTCGGGCGATCTCGTAATACTCTACCGAAACGTAACTTGACCTCAGAACCTAACAATCTACGGTACAAAAAAGCTTTTTACTCGTTTTTCTTTGCCAATAAAAATGATCCCCATTTTCAAAGCCTTTTCCTAAGTTTTTGCTACCAATAAAAACGACACCTTTTCACAATAGCCGTTTCTCAACGTTTGGGCTCAAAATACAAAAACCGCGTGGCGACTCCTCATTTTGTTCCTTCCCATGAAGCGAGGTCTCAGACACCAACCCCTCCGCGAAAGACAACCGCCTTTTCCGCGCCCCCCGCGCGCGAAAAGATCGGGTAATTTCAGTTGGCGACTCATTTGGGGAAAAGATACTTTTTCAAAACTGCCGATGTTTTCTAAAAAGCCTTCCGTGGGTCAAACTTTCGTTTACCCTTCCTCGTTTTCGTGTGCGTGTGTTACTTTAAACCTCGAACGGTTTTTTTCAAAGGCATTACATTGACATTTTCCAAAATCATACCATGTTTGTGCATCCCCATTCATGTTTGATTTTCATGCTGTCTTTTGAACTGTGCATCATAAATTCTTTAAGACACATTACGAAAAAAATCTCTGTTTTACTCAGAAAAAGAATTTTAGTGACCGCACACTACGCGCACTTGCTTTGCCTCGGAACACCGCACTCCACGTGCGCTTGCGCCTCGGTACCTTTGCACACTTCTGACCCCTAACCCAGGATGGCCTTATCGGTTGCACTCCGATTGGCTGCCGGATGCCTTTCGGGCGCACGGGGGTCGTCCCAAACATCCCATCCTAGCCCGTGTAAGCCATGCACTCTTTGTGTCACACTTTGTCCAAGACCCGGTTGGTTTTTGGCTTAGCTCGTGTCATAAAGCCTAAGTGTATGTTTTTCACGCCGGGCCCGCTCAGTCAAGCTCGAGAGTTTGAGACCAAGGTCGTTCCCGACCGAAGTCTTGAGCTTTTCGGCCTTGACTTTGACGCGGAGCTCTGCCGAAAAATATACCCGAAGGTTCAATGTGACGCCGTGTCACCAAACCTTGCCGTATGTATCGTACCAGCCACAACTTGGCCAACGCTAAAAAGCTAAGGTCTCTCGCACAAGCGAGTCAGGAGAGGTCATGCCCAAATTTTGGCACGATCCCGCCTTAACTTAAGGACGTTGACTTCGGCCGTGGCCCGTCACGTCACACACGTTGAAAGTTTGCGTGATCGGCTAACCTTAAGTTCCCTTTTTCCTTTGTCGGTGGAACTCGCTTGCCTTATCAGACCTCGCTCGGGATAGTCCGTCTGAGAAAGATGATCTACAATGGAAACGAGGGGCTTATAAGCGTAGTGACGAGATCCGGCGATTAGAGCTCTAGGATTAGTTGCGAAAA
This sequence comes from Adenophora triphylla var. japonica, assembly GCA_022495995.1. Classification (NCBI taxonomy): domain Eukaryota; kingdom Viridiplantae; phylum Streptophyta; class Magnoliopsida; order Asterales; family Campanulaceae; genus Adenophora; species Adenophora triphylla. The sequence continues at coordinate 3,512 of JAFEMH010003385.1, forward strand.
AGAAGACACGCTCTTTTCCAACCAATTAGGACTACGAGAAACGCGCTTTAAGTAAACTTTAATCGGTAACTGCACATTGCACAAACCCGAAAACCTTGAGCCAAATACCCTTTCCCGAAGCCTAAACCCTTCCTTTCGTTCCACTGCGGCGAGCGAGAAAGTGGTTGATTTCCGGGTCGGCGCCTTGCCGGGATCACGGTAACGGCGGCGTCGAGACGGTTCTTCGGTTCCCTCGGTTCCCTCGGCCAGAATTTCCGACATGTCTAGCTCACCGAGAAATCGTGACGGGGAAGGACCCCGCCACCGTGCGGATATGACATTGGAAGAAGCCATCCAGGGCTTGTGAGGTTCACAAGAGGCGAAGAAGATCGGCGGAATTTCGTGGTACGGCTTACGAATGAGCGTGGTATAGCGGCTATCCCCGGTCGGACGGTACTTTTGTCACAGTCGAGGATGACGATTCCCGAAACCGGTTCACCAAACCTTCAATCGGGTTCCTCCCCGCCAACTTACGGGATGCCTTCCAACCGAGGAAGCGGCCGACCTAGGCTCCATGTTGCCACCTCTCGGGGCAACCTGTCATTTTGGTCGGCCGGTGCTACTCCTATCACTCAATACCACCGGCGCATTGGACCATCTCGAGATGCCAATATCCCTCAATACCCTCCGGGTTCGTCCCGTTGCCTATACACGAATCCACTAAACAGGGGACAAACCCGATACGGTTCGAAAAGGCTCCCGTATATTCTCATATACCAAGCCTTCCACCTCCAATCACTACCGCTCACGTGGTAGCACCGGCGCCGAGCCTCACGAGTCCACCCTGCTGGACCCGACCTTAGCACTGGATGGTCGAGCAAATGAAAGACACGAAAGCCACCATGAGCGGCTCAAGCGAGGAAACGCTCAAATCCACGAGATCAGGGAATGGTCACGCCTCTCCCTGCCAAGTTCGAGAATGGGAGATGGACCGATTCGACGGAACCGAATGTCCTCAAACGCACGTCGACACCTACGTTCTCGGCATGAGAGCAAAAGGAGCAACCCTCCGGCCAAATGGCCGACCACTTCCGGCATACGCTCAAAGTTCGGCGTTACGATGGTTTACGAGGTCGAAGCTGCGGATCGCCACACACAGGAGCAGTTAGTAACATCTTCTGGAGCAGTACGAGATCCAACTTAGAGTGGGAAACAAGTCGCGAGGACTTAATCACCCGAGCGAAGCGGATGAAAGTGTTGGGGAATTCTACAAGAGATGGAGGCTGGAAACTCTCAGAGATCATGGAGCCACTCTCCAGACGAACAGATGCGGATCTTCAAGTCACCTTAAGACCGTCCATCGAGAACTCTCATCGATCACAATTTCTTCCCGGATCTCCGGGCCATGGTCAATGCCGGCTCACGGTTCGAGAAGGATCTCAAGGAAAAGTTAGCTCTTGCACGGCCATACGAGATACGCTCAGCGGTTGCATTCAATCCCGCGGCCCCGGCGAAGGGAAAGATACGTCCAGTCGGCTACGTCCATCGGGGACAACGGTCGGGTAACGAAACCCGGTCCCACAAAGCAACAGTTCTACTCGAAGCGGCTGTCGTACACTTCGACAAGTTGGACATGCCCGAGCAAGATCTTTGGAAGGGTTAATCGAGGAGGGTCTCCTTAAGCCCGTTGCCAATTACAAACCCAAAATTCCCGTAGCCAATGCGGACAAGAGCAAATCTTGCGCCTTCCATCGGTATCACGGCCATACCACTGACAATTGTTTGGGGTTACGATACGAAATCCAGAACTTGATAGAAGAAGGCAAGTTAGAGCGCCCCGTGGGCCCAATACGATCGGGAACCCCTTTCCAGAACAATAACGGCGTGAATTCCATTGAGTGGGTGCCCAAGGAGAGTGCCACGAGAACCGGTTTCTCCGCCTCTTTCGGTGGATCCTCCTCTAATGTCCACATCGGCTACGATGTTTGTGGCTGCTCACTTTGCACAGGTACGAGTCCGGCTGTCAGGAGCAATCCTCAGAAAACAAAAGAAGAAATCCTCTCAACGGCAAGGCGAGAGAAAGATACGAAGGCTGGAGATACCGGTGTAGGTACACTTGGAGAACCCTCGGGAGGTTCGACTACTACGTCTTTGTACTCCGGCCGAGTCCTCTTTGCCTCCCAGGCCATGCGGCTTTAGAGCAAACGGGGGTGGGAAAGCCGAAAAGTCCCTGAAACCGAGTCGGGCCACAGGACACCGGAATACCTCGGATCTTGGTAATCTTCTTGCCGGTCAGAAGCCTAACCCTCAGCGGGATCGGCCAAGATTCAATTTGTCCGGCTTAGAGCTCGGACCGGTAAAGGAAGATCAAGGTCGGCTTAGCAATCGCACTCGATCAATGTGCTAACCAAGGGCGGCAACCGCCACGGGCGGCCTCAACACACTCCTGAGGTTCCGGCAAAGGCTTTACCTCGCAGAGGAAGACGGGAAACGGATGGGTGGATGACTCTCCTTCTACGGATAGAGGCGAGATCTACGACTCCCGTTTGTATGGCGGTATGATCACGTTACGCGACGAAGACCTACCTAGAGATGCCTCGGGGCACAACGAAGCTCTGTACATCACTCTCAAACTCAACACCATATCACTCCCCGGAGTATTGGTAGATAACGGGTCAGCCGTTAATGTCCTCCCTCTCGGCATGATGCGAGCTCTCCGCATCCATGAAAGCCATACGATTCCGTCGGCTCGGACTATCAAGGCCTACGACAACTCGTCTCGTCCCATCACAGGGACGGTGACTCTGGAACTACGGTTCGAAACCCGAATGGTGCCGGCAAAATTCCACGTGATGGACATTCCATCCGAGTTCACGGCTCTTTTGGGACGCCCTTGGCTACACCACATGAAAGCCATAGCTTCCACTCTCCATCGGTGTGTTAAATTCATTAACCGGCGGGGAGATCTCGAAGTCATCAGGATAGTTTCCTCATAGGAAACGAAGCCGAGAGCAGTAGCCAGCGTGTCCGCACTCGGGCACGGGGGTACCTCCTTCGAATCAACCGAGGGACTACGGGGCAAATCTCATCGAGAATCCTCGAGTCGGAGATGCCAACTATGTAAACGTACTCGAGCGGGCGGACCACAGGCGATCCGATACATCAAGTTCAGCGTCGTTTCCAACATTTGGAGCGGGTGGAAGGAAACGGCGAACATCGCCATGATGCGGGCACATAAACCCCCTGTCTCCAATCGAGAGATTCGTCGGCATTCTCCAAACCCATTCTACGGCCCCGCAGTGAAGAGATCTTCGTGATAAAGGTCGACAAGCACCGTCATACTCATCTCGAATGTATGACGGTTGTATGGGAAAGGTCCTACGAGAGGGATTCCCGCTAATCCTTTCCTCTCAAGCATGGGAGTGCGAGATTTTCCTAGGCTGCTCAGCCAGCCTTGACCGGGCCATACGTCCCTACACAGTTTGGATTGAGCGATCGGATGACGATGAATCTGGACTCTCGGAGTCGAGGACGCGCGGACCCGCAAGCGGACCTCTGCATTCACATGCTCGGTTTGAGGACGGAACTCCTTCGATCGGGTCACCTACGACCAAGGTTCCAATACCATGGAAATTGTCGAAGCTCAACGTCGATGCAGCGGCTATCCGAGCAATTGGAAGTTCTTGGTTGACACGACGAAGAATCCCTCGATCAAGTGGCGACGACGACTTCGTCAACATCATCTATTCCGAGATACCCAGATGATACCAAGGATCGGTCCTTATCGTCGGTCTGCAATACCAAGGTCACCCTCGGCATTGCCTTTGCTCATGGTAAACGAGGCTTTGGCCAAGCGAGCTCGAGCTCATCACTACTTCCGAGTACCGGCCCGGTGGCAACCGGCCCGTGCCGTCGGTCAAGCTTATACCCTCAAGCGCCGCCAAGGCAGGGAAACGGCGAAGGAGACCAAGCTCCTCACCTGCTACAAGTCGGATCAACCTCGGGAACGCTTAGGCGGCCACCCCGAAAACATCTGCGAAAGTCTTCCCCGCATGGCGAGTCGGCTTCCGACATAGGAAATGACCACCTCGGCATCAACATGCTCCGGTTCGATTCTACTCCCGGCCGTCACGGCCGGATTCGGACATCACACGCCGGTCATTGCTAGCTACGATAGACTTGGCGATCGAGCGAGATCACGAGGCCGTCAACATTGCGAGAATTCAATACCCCGTGGGGTCAATCAAGCGAGATATGGGCAAACTTCTTGGTGATCGAGATCAAGGAAGGCCGCATGGAATGTCCCAGTCCGACTTCCTTCGTCAATGTAATCCAAGTGTTCCCGCCATTCGGCGATTTGAATGTAATCACGGTTACGGACACTAGCCGGACGATGCGCACCTACGGAGGCGCCTAGCTCTCGCAAGGAAAGCCCTCATGGAACTAGCCGCTCAAGAAAGTCGTCTTTGGGACGAAGACCAAGCTCGAAAGACCTACGGGGACCCAAGCCCTTAAAGTGTCACGGGCGGCTTCGGACGAGAAAGCTAGAGGCCACTCTAGACCGGTTCGACCTCAAGAGCTTTGCTCATGGCAACTTCACGACTACCGTCTGTTCTCATCCAACCCCTCTGCCACACAAGGGTGGTCAAGCGGTCCCAGATGACCTAGGAGATGGAACGACACGGCGGAACGAATCCCGGCGCTTACCTTCCCGAGGAAAGCAAGTTCTGTGAAAGCGACGATGAAGACGATGAAACCATTCTCTTCCAAGCCGGGCATGAAGTCAACAAAACCGGACTCCCAAGGGTCACGGGAGGATGGGAACGGATCATTGCCGCACTCAAATTGAAAGGCCAACTCGGGGAGGAAGGTCTATTTAAAAACAAGAGGAGGATGGAGATTCGTCTTGAGCAACTACTCGGGGAAATTCCACGATCTACGGCATTCGTTTACGAAACGATCAAGCTGGGACGGCAACCGATCACATGGGCCGATGTTCGGGAAGCCGTGTACTCACCTTCCGACATACCCGCCACTCGAGATAAAGCGAGAGGAGAAAACTCTCCCGATGGAGGTTTACCTAGGCGCCGCACGCGGTTCAAAGAAGCAGCTATTCTCACATGGGAAGAAACGCAGAGCGCTAACTCTCGACGCGAGCTCCATTGCAAGAAGGTTGATCTGGGCCCGGAGCGGAGGAAAACTAGCAAACCACGAGTATCGCCGGACCCAACTCCAGAATGCCACTGAGTATGCTCGGCAAGAAGGAAAGGAACGCGATATACCGTGAAGAGATCAAGGAGACCGTTCGCTTGAGCGAGAACTCTCCAACCTCCCCGGAGGTCAATGCACGGTTCGGTTCGAGGCAACCCCTTTGTTGTGCAGCGACATTCGAACAAGCTGCGTCAAGCGTAGGCTACCTCCCCGCGAGAGGCATCGAAGCCGGTATCACTGGGACGAGAATCCGTCAAGGGCCCGAAGCTCAGGAATTCATCCACAATCAATGAGTTGAGGAAGACATATGGCCCTATGCTACGAGGAATCCTCCTCTAACTATGGCTCAACTCGGAGCGGCACTGTTCGAAGGGACCAAACGATGTCGGCGTTCTAACCCGATCGGGTCAAATCCATGCATTACCACCTAAGGCCACCAAAAAGCCGACGGGCAGTGCAATCCGGCCGGCCCGAAGACGCAAATTCCTTGAAAGAGGACCCGATCCTCACTCGGCTCAAGCGGACTCGGGCGAACATTTCCCTTTGGTCTCTGCTCACCTCCTCTTATCCTCACAAGCTCAAGCTAGAGGAAAGCTGGCCCGTACCATGGTCCCAGTGGGCCATGACCCCGAGATGAAGTCATTCGAGATGATCGGCAACATCCACTATGGCAACATTATCACCTTCACGAGATTTGGACCTTCCAAAATTTGGGGCTGATCACAACGAGCCGCTCTACATCACGATCCAGTGGACGGCGTCGCCTTCCCGCGTGTTGGTAGACGGAGGTTCCGGAATGAATGTCTTGCCCGCCAAGATGATGGACCTGCTTGACATCAAGCCCACGAGATCTTAAGCCTTCGATCCACCTTTGTCGAGGCCTATGACTCTACTTCCCGTACGGTTCTCGGGGTTGCTACTCTCAACATACGGTTCGGCAACGGGTGATCCCCACCGAATTCCAAGTATTGGACATTCCAATCACTTTCACGGCCATCTGGGGCGTCCACAGCTGCATCAAATCAATGGCGTGGCATCCACCCTTCACCGGTGCCTTAAGTTCATGCAAGGCAGAGCTAACCACGATCTACGGCGACAGGCGTCACCACAGGGGACCGGCACCAACGACATTCCGGTGTTAGAAATCAAGCATAATGACGACATGCCATTAGCTGGATTCACTACTGGAGACCTCCAAGATCCAAATATGCAACGTGGACCTTCCCTTTGTCTCACGATCGAGATTCCTCCCGCCATGAGGATGATGAAACTCATGAACTTCATCCCGGGGCGGGGCTCGGCAAAAGGCTGCAAGGCCAACACCAAGTTATTGAAGTCGAGGACCACACCACGGTCCGGGGGCTTGGCTACGTGCCAACACGGGCGACATCAAGGAAGGCAAAGGCTCGCCCGCACCAAGGCGGCGGCCCGCAAGGGGAACCTCAGACGGCACACCCAATCTCCGACCTTACGGCTTTGACCTCGCTCATTACTTCACGAGGGAACCGAGCGGGCGAGGGACAGCAAGGAAGCAGCAGGGCGGGGGCCAGCGGCGGAACCGAGCGAGCGGGGACCGACGGCAACCGGCAAGCGAGCGGGGACCGACGGTGGAGCTGATGAAGATGAGAAAGAAGCGAGGATAGTCGGCACCAAGACTACGGGAAGAATGGAACGGCTAGCACGGGACCTCAGCGTTTGAGAGGACTCAAAGCTAATCCGATAAGGAGCGTTCCTCGACATCACGGCTCTACTGGACCAGCTGCCACCACGAGTCCGGCATGAGTACACATTCAAGGGAATCCCAGACTTGGAGGAGCAACTCAAGGTACTCTCCATGGGAAACAGTTGTTCGGATCAGCCGCGAGGCCACATTCGAGACGGTAAGTCCAAAGCGAAGGAACCGGGAATTCATAGAAGACGCTCTCGGTGGACCGGCTCTGAGAGTCTGTTTGAAGAAGTCATGGAGTTGCCCAACTTGATCGGCGGGGCTCAGGCAACGACATGATCGCCATGATAGGGACGGCGGAAGCCAAGCCTCTCGATCCCGCACCCTCATCAAGCATCCGGCAATGCCTTTGAAGAATTGGGTAACTTTCACCGGACCGAGGGCAAGCCGGGCGGTGGAAGACAAGGCGGGCCCGCACCCACATCTCCACTAAACCCGGTCTCGAAACCCTGCGAGTCGAGTCCTTGTCGAGTCCGAGTCCTACGAGTCATCCAACGGCCTTACGCCGGAGGACTATAATGTTGTAGCCAATCATGTATTCCCGTTCTTGTTTAATGAAAAGTCGACCTTTCGGAGTATCCTCTCATTGCCACTTTAACAAGCGATAAGTTAACAAACAACTTAAAAGACGTTAATAATTCAATTGATAAAGAAGCAGACATATTAAACGAACAATACATTAAGGAAGTTCTCGAGCGTGTAGTTGACCAAGAGGACAACCGGGCCCAAGCTGCCGAAGAGGTTATGACCAAAGTGAACACTGGGGTCGGTGCAAGAGCCTAAAGAGACACAAGTGGGCGGTTTCTTCGCCGATGCGAGAAAAAGAAGCCACGATAAGCCTCCTCAGGGAGTATGTTGACGTGTTCGCTGGTCATATCGGGACATGCCGGGACTCGATCCCTCAATCGTGGAGCACGAGAATTCCCCTGGATCCCGAATCCAAGCACATCAAACGAGAAGCTGCGCAAGATCAAGCGAGTGGTCCTTGCAAGTTAAAGAAGAAATTGAGAAAATGCTCAGAGTTGGTTTCATCGAGTGATTGAGTACCCGACTTGGCTCTCCAACATCGTGACGGTCACCAAGGCCAACGGAAAGGTCGAGATGCTTTGCGTGGATTTCCGGGATCTCAACAAGGCCAGCCCCTAAAGATGATTTCCCAGCACTTGCCTAACATCGACATCTTTGGTCGACACCACGGCAAATTTCGAAGTAAAGTCCTTCGTGGACGGGTTCGCTGGATACAACCGGATCAAAATGTCAGGGAGGATCAAGCCAAGGCGCCTTCACCACTCCATGGGGGACATGCGTTACACGGTCATGCCGTTCGGTGCGAAGAAACGGGGCTACTTACCGGCGAGGCACAGCAGCCCTCTTCCATGACATGATTCACAAAGAAATCGAAGTATATGTCGACGACATGATCATCCACTCAAGGGATCGAGACATGCGGCACATGACGAGATGCGAGGAAGTTCTTCAACAAACTCGAGAAAACACTCCATGAGGTTGAACCCGGCCAAAGTGCACCTTCGGCGTCAGCGCGGCAAGGTGCTTGGGGTACATGGTTACGAGAAAGAGGTATCGAAGCCGATCCCGGGAAAATCAAGGCCATCATCGACATGAAGCCGCCTCAAACCACGACAGTAAAGAGCTTCATGGGAAGACTTCGATACATCGGTCGCTTCATCAACCGAGTTGACATCTCTCTGCGAGCCCATGTTCAAGCGATGAAAAAGAATGCCGACATCAAATGGGACTCAGAGTGCCAAACGGCTTTCGAGAAAATCAAGACCTACTTGGTTAATCCCCCAGTGCATTGCCCGCCACATGAAGACAAGCCACTACTCCTATATCGACGATATGAGACACGTCAATCGGAGCAATCTTTGCGCACAAACGAGAAAGATTCCAAGGTTGAGCATGCAATCTACTTCGTAAGCCGAAAGCTTCAAGGAAGTGAACTCGGCTACTCGGCATCGGAGAAAACTTGTACCGCCTTGGTATGGGTAGTCGGGAAAGCGAAACACTACATGCGGTCGCATTCGGTGCTCCTGGTCTCCAAAGTGGACCCCGTCAGATATCTCTTTGACAAGCCATCTCTGTCGATGCGACTAGCCAAGTGGTCATTCTTCTGGTGAGTTCGACATCAAGTACATGGTCGAGAAAATCAACAAAGGGCGAGTCATGGCGAGATCGGCTTGCCGACTTCCCGGCGGTGAACCTAAGGGTCACGATCCGCAATTTCCGGACGACGGAATCTTTTCACTTGGACGGCGCAAACCGCTGGCAACTCTTCTTCGATGGGGCAGCCAACAAGAAGGGGAATGGTATTGGAATGCTCCTTGTCGATCCCAGGACGAGCATACTCCCATAGCCGTCAAAATTTGAATTTTGAAGCGACCAACAATGCGGCGAGAATACGAAGCTTTGTGCGGCGAGGTTTGGAAGCCGCCCTCGGCGCAACATCTCGAGTTTGGATGTATATGGAGACTCGGCATTGATCATCAATCAAGTATCCAACAAATGGAAGACGGTAGATTCGGCCTTGAAGTACCACGCGTACATGGAGGAACTCATTGCTCGGTTCAAGGACATCTCTTTTCACTATTTGCCAAGAGACGAGGAACCGCTTCGCGACGCCACAGCAAGCCCTCGCCTCTCTTGTCGAAATTCCCGAAGGAAAGCGGTAAAACCCCTCGAGAATAGGCGGACGGGAAACACCCGCCTATTCTTTGTGAGATCGAAAAAAGAAAAAGAAACGATCGACGAACCACGATACAATCAAATTTACCGGTACCTCCAAAGCGGAGAAGCTTCCTTCACAAATGAAGATGGAAAATACAAAGAAGGGATCAAAGCCAAAAACATGATGGCATTAAACGCTGGCATCCCATTTCGTCATTAGGGGTATGTTGTACAAGAAGCGCCACAGGGCCACTCCTTCGGTGTGTAAACAAAGAAAAAGCCGGCGAGCTAATGAATGAAGTTCACAACGGAACTGCGGTCCGCACATGAACGCTCGAGCATTGACACGAGATCATTCTCCGTATGGGATACTATTGGATATCAATGGAAAGCAGGCGCATCCGGTTCGTCAGAAGGCTGCGACAAATGTCAGCGGTTCTCAACCTCAATCACATCCCTCCTCATGAACTCTATTGCATGACTACGCCATGGCCTTTCGCCACATGGGGAATCGACGTCATCGGCAAGATCACTCCTCCGGGGAGCAATGGTCACGAGTTCATTTTAGTCGCGATCGACTACTTCACCAAATGGGTAGAAGCCGAGATCGTACAAGGTGCTGAATTCTAAGAAGGTGGCCGAGTTCATCAGAGAACATCATGTGCCGATACGGAGTGCCCAGCGAGATCATCTCAGACAATGGGACCCACTTTGAAGGAGATTGTGACCAACTGCGGCCGAATTCGAGTCACACGTCACGGGTCTTCTCCTTACGAGACCACAAACCAATGGTGCGGTAGAGGCGGCCAGCAAGACTCTCGCCATGATAATCGGAAAGATGACCACCGGAGGTCGGGAGCGCCCGAAAAGCTACATCTAGCCCTGCAGGGATACCGAACATCGGTCGAGAACCGCCACGGGGAGACTCCGTTCGCACTTACCTACGGAATGGAAGCGATGTTGCAGTGGAATTGGAAATTCCATCCCTCAGAGTCCTCTTGGAAAACGGGATCAATGAAGTCGAATGGCTACGAGCCGTCACGACGAACTTGCTCTACTCGACGGCGCGGATTGAAAGCCATGGAACACACTCGAGCCTACCGGAGCGAGAATGGCACGAGCATTCGACAAGAAAGTCAAGATCCGAGACATCGAGAGAAGGCGACTTGGTGCTAAAGGAAAAGCCTCCTACGCGAGACCAATCCCCTCGGAAAGTGGGAGCCTACTGGATAGGACCGTTCGTGGTACAAAGAATCTTCTCCGGAGGAGCCATGAAGCTAGCAGACTTGGACGGAAACCCTTTCGTTAATCCCGTGAATGGAAGCAAGCTCCGCAGATACTTCGTCTGAGGAAGAGCACGAGTCAACTCAACTTCCCCATACATCATCCCCCTCAGTAAATTAAAGTGCTAAAAGAGTAATACCCAGCTGGATACATTCCTGCTAATGATCCAGGTAAAAAACAGGGTCGGACTTCTTTTGTCTTTGTTTTTCTCAAATTCACCTAAAAGTGTCGAACTACGGTGACCTGAGCCCCTTATAGTCCAATTGTAAAAGGGGAACGTAGGCAGCCATCTTTGGTTCGGTCTAAAAAACAAAAAAATAATACAATAAGCATCAATTGCTTGTGTTTCGAAAAACTCTTTTCATTTAACCTACAAATTCATAACGGTTAAAACATTCTTTGATGAGTTCAAGCACGGTCAACTCTTGAATCGCTACACGCTAGCAAAACTACAATAAAACATTAATCAATTAATGTGTCTGCAATGATAATGGGTGGATACTACGGGACGGCAAGGTCAACCTAGTTTCCGTACTAGGTCCTTCATCCTTCTTCCCCTTCCCTTTTCCCGGCGAGTGTTCTTCACCTTCGCGGGAAATATTCCGGTAGGCCTTCTACAGCTCGGGGACTCTTCCCGACGCCTCCGTCAAGCTTGTGGGCATCCAGCGCGACCCTTTCTCTAGCTCTGTCTCGAGCCGCCTCGCTTCGAGCCATCATTGCGGTGCTTTGATTGGCCTCCCGATCGGCACTTGCCACATAATCGGCCATGGCATCGCCGATACGATTCCCGGGGTTAGCCCTCGCCCTGTCCTCCTCAAGGTCGAGGCGTCCGGGTGATCGGCACCCAACGGCTCACTCCGTCTCCACAAGATAGCCATCTGTGTCTCCCCATACACTCTTCGTACCGGTTCGGATCTTGCGTCGACGAACAGTGCCCTCTCTCCGGTGAAAGAGAACCACAGCGGGAAAGGACGTGTATTGCCACCAGGGTGATCGGCAATAGCGTCGAAGGATCTTCCATCCGCAAAGATCCCACCTCAAAGGTAGCGGCATAAATCGGATCGATCGGTGGCACTGCTCCGGCCCGTCTTGCCGCGAGAACCAATGATGGAATATAGAAAGACGTGCGAGACGGCCCCGGCACTCGACAATCAACGAGACCCTCTGAGCGGTCCTACAAGTCTGTAACTTCCAATGGGAACCCACCATCGCAAGTGATGCGTGCAAAGTGCGGCCATCCGAGCTCCGGCTCGGCTGATTGCCCCTAATCACCGGAAGGACGTCGCGAGAAAGACCAAGCGTCACAAGACATTGGCACCTCGAGGCATCATCTGCGGCCTCTCCCTTAACCACATGGTCGGCATAGCGGGACTCCCTCCCCGCATGTATCGGCTACCGGTCGCCATCCGGCCTATGCCCGAGGAACGTCTCGCCCAAGACCAATGGCACGATGTCTCCCCCACTCCCGGCTTGCCTCACCGGGTCCGGTACACTTTGTGATGGCACACACCCGAGAGACGTGAATGTGAGCAGTAGCAATCGCGCCTGAGCAAACGCGTCCCACGAAAAGACGCTCCCCTCGGCTCAGGCAAATCTTTCGGGCGGTCCCGAAATGTCAACGTAATCGGTATCTGTATCGGCATCCGTATGCTTCTCCGGCCGAGATACCCAGCCAAAGACACTAGCTTCTCAACGGTGGCCATGCCACCGGCACACGGAAGAACTAGGCATTCCGTCTCGGGTCCTCCCAGAATGGCCGGAAATCTTCAAACGTAGGAGTGATTTCGTTGTACGAAAAGCTGTACACATTCCTCCGTACGTCCCGAGAACCGAGACGCGGCTCTCAAAAGATCCCAATCGGCATGAGCTCCTTCAAAGCCCAAGCAGATTTAATCCGTAACGGACCTTCGAAAAACCTTTTGTTACGCCTCGTGTGGTTCCGTACCCACGGCGAAAGTTGTCCAAATATCGCTCTTGCATCCGAGACGATAACTTGGGAAAGGGAGCCATGTTCGAAGGTGAAGAAAACCTTAAGAAAGGGAAAGGAATTCAGCCGGATGAACAAAGCAATGCGCGGTTTTCTCACCAATTGCAAAGTGAAATTGCAATTTAAAGAATGCGGAAATTCGGTTCTAGTCCGGCCGGACTCCTCTGCATTTGACTTGGTCAACTCTGCGGCCATTGCCCTTAAAATTGGAAACATTTCCAAACCATGCCTGTTCACTCCTATGAAATCTGCGTGCACACACGATTTCATTCAACCAATGTCAATATCCCTTAGCCAGGGCTCGTGCAACGGTGCAAATAATTAAAAATTAGTGCATACATGCTTAATTTTTGACCCGTTCAATTTTTAATGCATTTCTCTTTTTATTTATTTTTGATTAACCTATTTGCTTATTTGCCGAAAATAACGAAGGTGATCATAGAATAAATATGCGAAATACGGAGTTCCGCCCACGGGCGCCTTTTTGCAAATACGGTTCAAATCAAAATTTGTTCTGACAAATACATGCATTTTGTCTAAACAAAGCGGTAAAGAAAGAAAGCGGTAAAAAGGGGACTACTCGAGTCATGCTCGTCATCCGTACACTCGACGTCTTGCTCCGCCGCTGCCGGATCCGTCGCAAACGAGGAACTCGCCAAACTCCTCCCGGTAGGGAATAGGCAAAGGGCCTCCTCGGAGTACGCGAACTCGAGGACTCCCCCTCTCGCGCCCGAGTGCGCGGAAGAAGGAGCTCCAAATCCAGCCGTTCCGCCGCGAGCGGCGAACCCTGTGTAAAGTCCTCCCCACCTTGTGGGAGCGGGCGAATCTCTCGGCCTAGATGGCCCCCGATCACGGACGTCCACGCTCCTCAGGAGGCGCACCGCATGAACTCCACGAGCCTCCTAGCATAGGCGGACCACCCGTCCACCGGCCTCGTGGCGTCATTGTACGTACGGCCGGATACTGCGAACCGGGAAAGTCATCGAAAGCAAGCGAAAGTACGGATGCAACATTTGCGAGAATACTACTATCAAATGCGAGAAAATCAAAAAAGGGTGCTCACCGAAGCATTGGGGTCCGCCACTGTATCGTGGTCTCGGCTCGGCGGAAGCGGGATCACAAGTCGCCTACGCGAACCGTCCGGCCCCTCGTACGCTAGCCTAGCTCGCGGGACCGGAAAATCTCGAGGACCTCCGGGGACCTCGCCCTCTCTATGCTTTGTACTGCGGGCTCCTCGGCCTCATCCTCAAGAAAACATCATAGGCGGCCCCGCTATGATGTACTCGGTGTAGTACACGCCACTGCATGTACCCCTCCGGCTCATCCATCGGAATCTCCAGGGGATGCTTTGCATGTACGAGGAGGATCCACCGGCACCAAGGGAAGAGACCCCTGCCTATGCTTGACGAGTCACCCTCTCCCCCAATACATGGCGTCACGGTGAAGTCCCACCGGGAGCTTCCGCCGCCGTGTAGTCTCGGCGGCAATCACCGCGACATGATCGAACCTACTCCACCGGGTCACTTGGATCCTCTCGAGAGAACTCCGGGTTCGGCGCCGGAGATATCTCCTCGTATGACACTCGAGTGCCAACTCTCGAAGAGACCGCCCTCTTCGCCTTCTTACGAACCCGGCATGGCGGGGAACGGGGACGGTACGGCTCCTTGATGTCCCAAGCACTGCGGGTGAACACCTCGTAGCACCGGACCCTACCAAGAGAATGGAAAGTTATGTCGGCTACAAAGCGGATACATACGAGTACATAAAAGAGGCAAGGAAGAGAAAAAGTACGTAAACTTACATCCAAGACGGGCGTGAAGCGGCTAAATGAGTGCTCCTCTCCCCGTGAGAACCTGTCCGGGGAGTGGTAGAGCTCGGCCGATCCGGCCTCCCCCACACAAACCCCCTCACGGCATCCAAGTCTACCGGCGACCCGAGCGAAGGGAAGTGACGGGACGTGTCGGAAGTCGGGAACAAAGTCGGCGACGGCGCAAACCAAAGGAACCCTCGAGCCGGACGCTCCGCGGTCATCCTCGAGGACCCGGCCCGGATAAGCGGCGACACCCGCCTCAAATGCCTCTCCATCGGCTGTGCAGAATGCCTAAGCCCCTGGCATCGGTAATATCAAAACCCAGCAGCCCAAACAAGCTGCTCGGGGTGTAACCATCAACCCGCACCGGCGTGTTGCCATAAGTCGGCAACCCGGTGATAGCGGCAAAATCCGTGGGAGTCACCGTCGCCTCCCCATCGAAATGGAAAGTGTGGGTCGTATCCCACCGGTACTCGCTCGGCGCGACATACATGGACCTGCCCCTCGGCGTATCGGGCCATCGCGGCTACGGCCCAGCGATAAACCCGGCCCCCGGAGTCAAGCACCGGTGCGCGGACTCCTCTCTCCCTCTCGAGCCACGTCCGGGATAATGCCCCACAATGCTTGCACCGCCTCAAAGGCACCCCGACTCTTCTGGTTATGAGTATTAAACGTCCCTGTCCCCTGCAGACAAACAAGACAGAAGCAACGTCAACAGAAATGCACCAACGCATGACAAAAGGATGCAATGCAGATGCGGTTCTCATTCATTTCCTACGTATATTCAAATCATTTCGAAAACTCCGTCGAATCCGGAACTTTCAAAACATTTCGAAAACTCCGTCGAATCCGGAACTTTCAAAACATTTCGAAAAATCCGTCGAATCCGGAACTTTCAAATTCTTTCGAATTTTTCAAAAATTTCGCTCCATCCCGAATTAAAGCTACTTTAATTTTGGAAAATGCATCTAGACATGGAATTTTGCAACCAAAATTTTTATGTCATCCACCCATAGTGTCAATTGAACTACATCCTAGTCAATTTCGACAAAGGTTCATAGCAAAGTCAAAAGCCCCAATTCGGGCACCAAAATCCCTAAGTTCATTCCTAACAAATTTCTAACATTTAAAGAATGCACATTCTTAAAATTAATGGAATTTGTAGGAAACTTACTTGTCTCTTGATCCCATCCTTGGAGTTGTGTCTATCCCTCGCCGGATAAAACTCCGTCGGATTCAATGGGTGAACAATGGTTCGAATGGTCCGAACCAACCGTGTTCTTTCGTCGTCGGTCCTTCCGTGGCGAGCCATTGGTCCTCCTTCACCCTCCATAGCAAATTTCCTTCACAAATACGAGCAAACCTTTCAATTTGGGTTGGATTTTTCTCCCTCCTCTCTCTCCTTCTCGCCGGAAACAATGAAAGAAAATGACTTTTCTTTCTCACCTTCTCGCGGCCGATAAGGGCATTTTCAATTTCAGTAAAAGTCCGGCCGGACTCTTACTGCACCAGGAAAAGATTCCTTCCATTTTGGTCCCTCAACTTTTGGCAATTCCAATTTTACCACTTTTGGCCCCCAAAAGTGTAAAATTTCCCCCAGTTAGACATTTCTAACACCCCATCCCCCGAGGATAAATCAAAGTTAGTTTTCACTAACGCTCGTCTCCTGACGTTAAATTCAGTTCAGTTGACATTTGACATTCAAACGTTCAACCATGTCTCCGGACATTCCAAGTTACTATTCCGTCTCCTGACGTTAAAATTTAATAATGGTCTTCACCATTAAATCCTTAATCGCGACCTTTCACGGTCCGATTCCAAGCCTTAACCGCGACCTTTCACGGTCCGATTTCAAAGTCTTTACCGCGACCTTTCACGGTCCGATTTCAACTCTAAACCGCGACCTTTCACGGTCCGATTTCAATTCACAATCGCGACCTTTCACGGTCCGATTTCAATCCTCAATCGCGACCTTTCACGGTCCGATTTCAATCCTCAATCTCGACCTTTCACGGTCCGATTTCAAAGTCTTAACCGCGACCTTTCACGGTCCGATTTCAACCCTCAACCGCGACCTTTCATGGTCCGATTTCAATTCTCAATCGCGACCTTTCACGGTCCGATTTCAATCCTCAATCGCGACCTTTCACGGTCCGATTTCAAAGTCTTAACCGCGACCTTTCACGGTCCGATTTCAACCCTCAACCGCGACCTTTCACGGTCCGATTTCAATCCTTAATCGCGACCTTTCACGGTCCGATTTCAATCCTCAACCGCGACCTTTCACGGTCCGATTCCAATCCTCAATCGCGACCTTTCACGGTCCGATTTCAATTCTCAATCGCGACCTTTCACGGTCCGATTTCAAAGTCTTAACCGCGACCTTTCACGGTCCGATTTCAAAGTCTTAACCGCGACCTTTCACGGTCTGATTCCAATTCTCAATCGCGACCTTTCACGGTCCGATTCCAATCCTCAATCGCGACCTTTCACGGTCCGATTTCAATCCTCAATCGCGACCTTTCACGATCCGATTTCAATCCTCAATCGCGACCTTTCACGGTCCGATTCCAAGTCTTAACCGCGACCTTTCACGGTCCGATTTCAAAGCCTTAGCCGCGACCTATCACGGTCCGATTTCAACCCTCAATCGCGACCTTTCACGGTCCAATTCCAACTCTCAATCGCGACCTTTCATGGTCCGATTCCAATCCTCAATCGCGACCTTTCACGGTCCGATTCCAATTCTCAATCGCGACCTTTCACGGTCCGATTCCAATCCTTAATCGCGACCTTTCACGGTCCGATTTCAATCCTCAATCGCGACCTTTCACGGTCCGATTCCAAGTCTTAACCGCGACCTTTCATGGTCCGATTTCAAAGTCTTAACCGCGACCTTTCACGGTCCGATTTCAATCCTCAATCGCGACCTTTCACGGTCCGATTCCAACTCTAAACCGCGACCTTTCACGGTCTGATTCCAAGTCTCAACCGCGACCTTTCACGGTCCGATTCCAAGTCTCAACCGCGACCTTTCACGGTCCGATTTCAAAGTCTTAATCGCGACCTTTCACGGTCCGATTCAATCTCCCATCTCGACCTTTCACGGTCCGATCTCAAACAGTCAATCCCGACCTTCGCGGTCCGACCTCCACTCTCCTATCGAGACCTTCGCTGTTCGTCTCACCGGCAACAGCAATAAGCCCGAACCCCAAGGCACGAACGCCTTGCAACAATCCCTCTTCGGCCATCCTCGTAAGCCCGAACACCTTTTCACTTCAGCAAGTGAACATTCATCTCCCCGGCCGCCAGTCGTAAGCCCGATCGTTCCACCTCACCGGCAACCCAAGGCACGAACGCCTTGCAACAATCCCTCTTCGGCCATCCTCGTAAGCCCGAACACCTTTTCACTTCAACAAGTGAACATTCATCTCCCCGGCCGCCAGTCGTAAGCTCGATCGCTCATCCCAGCCAGGATAAAAAGCGCGGCAACAAATAAGCCCGGCACTAAGGCACGAACGCCCTCGTCAGCATCGCAACTCCGGTTTGAGGCGCCACACGCCCTCGAAGGTTTCAGAAGTCCCAGGTTCAGACGCCTCCCAACAGTCTCCATTCAGGTACAGGTACCCGCGCGAATGGTCTCATCCAGGTTTAGACGCCTCCTAACAGTCTCGCTCAGGTCAAGGCAGGGGTGTAAGCGGTTTAGCTCAAACCGCGGTTTGAGACCGAGCCGAGCTAAACCGTGGGGTTTAGCTTGGTTTTTTTATTTGAGTGGTTTAGCTCGGTTTGAAAAAATGCCAAACCGAGCGGTTCGGTTTAGCTTGCGGTTTGAGGGTGCCGAGCTGAGCCGAACCGAGCCGAGCTAAACCGTTTAGCTTTCAAACCGAGCTACGAGACCGAGCTACGAAACCGAGCTACGAAATCGAGCTACGAGACCGAGCTACGAGACCGACCTACGAAACCGAGCT
Source organism: Adenophora triphylla var. japonica (assembly GCA_022495995.1). Lineage (NCBI taxonomy): Eukaryota > Viridiplantae > Streptophyta > Magnoliopsida > Asterales > Campanulaceae > Adenophora > Adenophora triphylla. The sequence continues at coordinate 22,162 of JAFEMH010003385.1, forward strand.
ATGAAGTCAAACCAAACCACCATAAACCATAATCCTAACCATTCATTCCAAATCAAATTAATCCCTACCTTTAATTTATTTCAAAACCCTAAAATCTTTAATACATTACCTCTGCCTCTTGGAGAACTTTCATTATATCTCTTTTCCTTCTCTCTCTTCCCCTTCTCTCTCTAAAGTTGATCTCACCATCGCCGCCTCACTCACGAGTCGTCGCCTCTCGCCGTCGCCGCCGCTCTGTGTCGCCTTCTCTCTCTTCCCCTTCTCTCTCTGAAGTAGATCTCGCGTCGCCCCCTCACTCATAGTCACCGCCTCTCTCACCGTCGCCGCCTCTCACCGTCGCCGCCTTCTCACCGTCGAGAACAAAAGTAGAGGTATGTTGTATACACCTAACTTAGACGATACTACCCTTTTTTGTGCTAAAATTGTATCTTTACCCGAAACTTACATTTAGTGGTTTATGTGTTTTCTTCGGTACTTTGCTAGTTTAGATCATTACCAAGCAGTCTTTTGTGGCACATACTCCTAATGGAGGCATAAACCGATTTAGTTGATTCAAACCGCGGTTCAAACCGAGCTAAACCGAGCTAAACCGATTTAGCTCAGCTCGGTTCGATTTTTTTTTAGCTCAGCTCGGTTTGGAATTTTTCCAAACCGATACTAGCGGTTTGGCTCCTAAATTTGTCCAAACCGAGCTAAACCGAACCATTTACACCCCTAGGTCAAGGTCCCCATGCGCGGCCCTTGCCCCTTTTCGAACTACGATCGGCTTGATTCCCGCTCGGGATACATAGGAATCCTTTTCGCTAAGGGTCCAGCCAGCTGACCGCCCAGGTCTCCTTCAAAGTAAGGCATCCCGATTTGGATCCTTATCTTTTTTCAATGACCCCACCTCCTTCGGAGGAGACGTCGCTGAGGGGCTAACTATAAGTACCCAAATCCGGATCATCCAAATCCGTCAGAAAGTTAACCGAAATCCGTTAACTGGCCCGCTCCAGGTTAACCGGAACTCGTTAAACTCCCCTTCTTTGTGCTAACGAGACGTCCGGGGCCCTTGCCGTGCATCCCAACGTCGAACCATACTTAACACATGTCATCACACGTAAAAGCACGGCTTTCCCTGAAAAACGCATTTTCCGGCACTTTTCGGGGGCGTTTCGGACATTTCCCGGACTGTTACTTTAAAAAACGGACAAAACCGGGACCGGGGGACAAAATCCCACATGGCTGGTGACTCAGAGGGGCACGTGGCAGCCATGCCACCTCCCTCTAGTCACCCTTCAATCAAATTCAAAGGGAAAAGACCAAAATACCCCTGATTTGCAAGCCAAGTCCGGCCGGACTCACTGTGCACATTTTCTGAAATTGCCAGCAAGTCCTTCAAATTTCCAAAATACCCAAAAAACCCCCACGGATTCGGTCCAAGTCCGTCCGGACTCCTACCGCAATTTTCACCCTATAAATAGAAGTTCTTTGTCAAAGGCGAGGAAACGTAATTTTTACTCCAAAACTCACCACCCACGGCTAGCGGTTTTACCCCTCCCGAGCTCCCGTTCTGTCTCGATTCGCGTGAAACCTTCATATTTCGATCAAATACGCCCCTTACAACTTTGAAACAACCTTTCGAATTACTTTTCGTGTCCCGTACACACCTCCCGAGTCAAAGGAGTCGACCCTAGCCATAGGTATAACTCCCTCTCTCTAAATCTCCCGTTCCATCTCGGTTTACGCGCCAGTCGCTATAACCATTTCGAACGTCGTTATCGAAATGTAGACGCCTCCATCTAACGGGGTCCGATACGTTTTAGCCCCTCGATCCTCTTCTCTTTCCGTAAGAGAAGTAATCACGGGTTAAAACGGCGTTCCGACCCCGTTCCGTTTACTTTTATTGTCATTTATCAATTTCGGATCGATCGATCTGTTGATCGTCATTTAATTCCTGTCATTTACAATTCCGAGCCGTTTGGCCTCGTTGATCATCATTTACGAATCCGGATCGTTTGATTCCGTTGATACCGCACTTTAAATACTGTCATTTACAAAGTCCGACCCGTTTGGATCGTGATAGTATTTACTTTTCAAAGTCCGAGTCGCAACCCGATTCGTTGATCGCATATCATTTAATACGCATTTTTCCCGTAAAAATCGTTAACAATGTAATGCCCGGTTAAAAACCGGAGTTCGTCCGTCGAACTCTCTTTCAAAACGCGCGAAATGACGTTTGCCACGCAAACGCTCATTTCAAACTCAAAGCCGCCATTTGACACATAAAATCATTTAATACGCATTTTTCCCGTAAAAATCGTTAACAATGTAACGCTCGGTTCAAAAAACCGGAGTTCGACCTTTGAACTCCTTTTCAACTCAAAATCGACGTTTGCCACGCAAACGCTCATTTCAAAACTCAAAATCGACGTTTGCCACGCAAACGCTCATTTCCGTCTCAAAACCGACGTTTGCCACGCAAACGCTCATTTCAAAACTCAAAATCGACGTTTGCCACGCAAACGCTCATTTCTGTCTCAAAACCGACGTTTGCCACGCAAACGCTCATTTCAAACTCAAAACCGACGTTTGTCATTCAAACGCTCGTCTTTTCAAAAGTCACCTAATCAAACGTTTGTCATTCAAACCAAGATTAAGCTTGTCATTCAAGCCCCCATTTCAAAAGACACACACACACACACACACCATTTCGAGAAAGGTAGAAAGACTCGTCATGCGAGGCGTTTCGGGCGATCTCGTAATAATCTACCCGAAACGTAACTTGACCTCCGAACTTAACAATCTCTGGTACAAAAAAGCTTTTTACTCGTTTTTGCTGCCAATAAAATGATCCCTTTTTTCAAAGCCTTTTCCTAAGTTTTTGCTACCAATAAAAACGACACCTTTTCACAATAGCCGTTTCTCAACGTTTGGGCTCAAAATACAAAAACCGCGTGGCGACTCCTCATTTTGTTCCTTCCCATGAAGCGAGGTCTCAGACACCAACCCCTCCGCGAAAGACAACCGCCTTTTCCGCGCCCCCCGCGCGCGAAAAGATAGGGTAATTTCAGAAGGTCCTCCTCTTTAACTCTCGTTTGAAGCCCTTTCCGGATAAGTTGAGTTCTAGATGGTTGGGCCCTTATGATGTGGTGCATGTGTATCCGCACGGAGCAGTTGAACTCAAGAATCCAAAAGATGGGAATGAGTTTAAAGTCAATGGTCACCGAGTGAAACCATATTACGAAGGGGTGTCAATTTTGGAAGACATCAATGAAATTAACGTGATTGAGTTGGTGGACCCGGAGGTGGTCACCTAATTCCGTTGGGACATAACGTCGAGCTTAACGACTATAACCAAAGCGCTAGTTGGGAGGCAACCCAATGTAGGTAACATTTACTGCTTTCCGTATTTTCTTTCCCGTTATCTTCATCTTTGCATTTAGGTTGTGTTGTGTTTTCTTGGTTTATGCCATGAGGACATATCATGGTTTAAGTGTGGGGGTGGTGGTATATATAAAAAAATAATAAATAAATAAAATAATAATTATATATTTTTTCGCTTTTATTGGTCTTTTATTTCGTAAACGTGTCGAACTACGGTGACCTGAGCCCATTTTTGTTGGGTAGTCCGCCCACATTAATGGGGACGTAGGCAACGAAAGTGATGTCAAAATCTGTGTCAATTTCGACATGCAAATGGTCTAGCCAAAGACATTAAAAAAGGGCGGCTCACCAGGAGACAACCCGGATTTGTCTTTATTTTGTATTAAACTGGTGCTACTAAAAGGTATTTCTTTTGTTTATTGATGTGCAGGAAAACGTGCGTGGAGGAGCCAAAAGTTCTGGGCCTATATATATGAAAAAAAAATTAAAAATTTGGCCCAGGAGGAGAACGACTCGTGCTCCAGAGTACGAGTGAAGCACGAGTGGGAGTGATAACCCCAGTTTCAATCAGAACGACTGAGGGGAGGAGTAACGAGTCGTTTTCACGACTGAACAAAGGGGGCACGACTCGTTCTAAATAGCACGACTCGTGCCATTATCCGAATTAAACCATCAGTCCCCAAAAACCCCTTTCAGTCGTGCCCTTCTCCCCAAATTCCCAGCCGTCGTTCCTTCTCCCTCTACCCTAATTTTGAAATTCTCTCTTTTCTCTCTCTAAAATTCTTCATCCCAACCTCCATTAATCCCTAGTATTTCCATCCCTAACCCTAAAAATCTCCTCCCCACCCCATTTAATCCCTATAATCCGAAAAATTGCCCCAAAAATTCCTCTATTGGTTGGTGATTTGGTGAAGAAAGATTGTGTCTTTGAAGGGAAAGGTGGGTTGTTGAAAGCTTGGACTGTGAAGCTGATTTGGAGCAAAATTCTTTGGAGGGTGGTGCTACATTATTATTCTCTCTCTTCTCCGGGCTTCTTCTCAAACTTCGGCGAATTTTCCGGTCAATTTTCCGGCGACTGAAATTGTACAAAGGTACTTCCTGTTTCTACTCCTCCTGTGATTTTAAAAAATTTCGTTGGGTGTTGATTGGTGTGCTTGAAGGAAGGTTGGGATTGCTCGGGATTATTATCATTTCTTGTCAAATATTGTTGTTGATTGGCATTGATTGAATTATGGGGAGAACAAAAGATGTTAGTAAAGGAGGTAAAGGGGGTGAAGCCCCATCCAAGAAAAGGAGGAACATTGTTATTGAGGAACCTCCCCGAATTCCCGACGACTTTATGGGCTTGACAAAGTTGACGGATTCTCAAAAAAATAAATGGAGAAACCTTGCAAATGGTAGGGATGTTCAGGTGACGAGATTTTTGTGTGTGGATACATTGCAGAAATTGGGTCTTTATGGTTTGGTTGGGGATTTGTTGAACAACATCGGGTTAGGAGGATTTTTGGGCAAAAGTGCGGGGGTGTACAAGCGGGTGACGCTTGAATTTTTGGCAACCTTGGAAAGGAGGGAGGAAAATGGAGTGAGAAGCGTTAGGTTCAATGTGAATGATGTTACGAGGACACTGTCATATGCAGCAGCTAGGGAGTATTTGGGAGTGAGTGAGCTCAGGGGAGAGTGGTCGGAAAGGGATAGAACAGTGGAGACATTTTTCTTTGAGTTGACGGGCAAATTTATGCAGAAGCCCTATGTGGTCATGAAGTCTCTTTCCCATCCTGCTTGGAAACTTCTTTATAGGGGTTTATCTATGACTTTCTATGCTAACGGGGAGCCGACACAGATGAATGCCCTACAATTTGCGACTATGGAGTGTGCGTTGTCTTCCAACACAGTTATTCCGGATTGGGTTGACTTATTTTTCAGGAGATGTGAAGCTTTGGGAGTCAATGGGAATGGAAACATTCCGGTGGGTGGCATGGTGACTTTATTGGTGGAAAATTTTGTTCGTAATCACCCTAAATCGGTAGGAAATGCGAATGGGCCTCTATTTTATGATCGGTTCTTTCTATACCGATATGACACCTTCGAGCGGATCACAGGGCAGAATGAAGCATTGACTTTTAATTATGGTGGTGGTAGGAGTTTCCGGTGTGCGCAGGGGGTGGTCTTTCCTTATGGCCCGTATGCACGAGATTGGAGGATGCCGTATGTTGCAGATATGACATTGCGTGACTTGAAGAGAGATATGGGCGAGAGGGTAAGTGATGAAGAAGAAGAGCAAAAGGAGCCTCAGGGGGGGCGAGGACCATCAGATGAGAGATCCATTTGAGGCTGGGACTAGTGGAGGCTATGCAGGCCAAGGCCAGGGCCAGACGGGCACGTCATGAGCGTTTGGTAATTGGGATAATATGAGAGCATATTTGGAGGCTCAGCATCAGAGAGATGCGGAGGAGAGGGAGAGAAGATATAGAGAGGAGTGTGAAGCCCGGGAGGCGCAGAATTTGATTTGGCGCAACTGGTTTGATTATGTAGATAGGCATTGGGACGCTCAGGATGACAGATTTGAGGCTTTGGAGGACAGGCTGGGGACTACGCAGAGAATGGTATATCAGCATGAACTTTGGATGCAGCAGTCCGAGCCGAGACACTACGAGCCGGTCCCAGACGAGCACTTTGTAGAGATGATGAGGAGAGCAGATAGGCGGCGCAGACAGCGGCAGTTGGCCCGTGAGGTCCAGTTTCCGGATGGGGGCTTCGGCCCGAGATATTGAGGGTACCTTTTATTATACCCTTCCCTTTTTACATTTAAACTGTCCTGTTTTATTATTGGGCACACATTGAGGACACTGTGTAGTTTAAGTGTGGGGGAAGGGCGGTGCCTTTTATTGTATATATATATATTAAAAAAAATGAAGAAAAAAAAAAGAAAAAAAAATGAAAAAAAAAAATAGAGCGGCTAAGTGAAAACCCGAAAGGGCACTTAGGCAAAAGGTGAAAATTTGAGTGATAACATCCTTTATTCACCGGCGTGGAGACATAAGGGGGAGTTAGGAGTTCGGGTAGGAACATTTTTGGAGATGGAGGTTTGTGTTAGAGGCGTTAGGATAGAAATCCTCGTGCATCGTGGAGTAATAAGGGGGGTTGGAGAATAGCACGAGGTAAGTTTTTGTTGAGTATTTCCTTTTCTTAACATTAACTTTTGATTGAGGGAGTACATTACGTAGTGTGAGCAAGTGTGGGGGAAAATTTAGGACATGTTAGTTTCCCCCCACTATCATTGTGAGGGCCCTAGTTTGGACGATCATTTTATTATGGAGTTTGATGTTAAGCTAGGGCCATTGATTGTTCTTTTGGGAGTCGTATGGAGACGGAGTTTCGTACACTCCGGCATATCATGTTTGATTGATTTGTGATTGAGGGGTAGAGGAGGCTAGGTATCATTTTCTTCCACACATCTGCTTTAGACCAATTTTAGATTGGAGTTAGGATATTACTCAGGGACGAGTAATGGTCTAAGTGTGGGGGAATTTGATGAGTGGATTTGATACATATCTTTTACCTATGTTTCCGGATGCTTTATATTGATTTTTGATGTATTTAGATTAGTTTTGATGTCATTTGAGAGATATTCTGTAATGTGAGGTTGTGTGAAAAACAATGCACTTTGAGGGTATTTTTGTCTTTTTCTTTGTAATTGATCATGGAACCGAAGAGTGCAAGTTATTTGTCAATGAAAAAGGGCAACAAAATGGCCAAGGATCGAGCTCGGGGTCAAACACAGTCAAGGGACGAAGGCCAGGTCAAAGCTGAGTCAAAGTTGGAACATCCTGCATAGAGCACGAGTGGAGAACGACTGAAGAAGGACAGAGCACGACTTGGGAACGAGTGGAATCTAGGCATGAACCAAGCGTGGCTAATCAGAACGAGTTGGGCCTTTAGGCACGACTCGTGAGCACGAGTGGCAACCCAAGGCACAAATTAGGAGAGCTAATCAGAACGAGTGGAAGGCCTGTGCACGAGTCGTGATCACGACTTGGACTGAAGGGCACGACTCGTGCTAATTAGCACGACTCGTGCCAGGACGCGTGGTATGACATCAGCACGGATTTTTGAGCAGATTTCCATGGTTTAATTGATTTTGGTTTCCTAATTAGAGGAGGACTGAATTAAGGAGTATATATACTCCCTTTAGGATTATTATTAGGTACCTTTTGTTTTATTTTCTTGCCTAGGTTTTTCAAGGATTGCAAGAGTTTATTTTCCAAGGTATTGCAATTTTCCCCAGGTTTGATGTATTGTTGTTATTCATATTTTGTGATGTCAATCCTGAATATGAGTAGCTAAGTTCTTTGTAGTTCACGGATTGGTGGTAGCCCGTATTTGATCTTTATGCTAAATCGTTAATCTTCTTTCAATTGTGGGGTTAGTTCATCCTAATATTCGTAATTGATATTTGGTATGATTCTTGCATTTGCATGGGGAATTGTGCATGAACACTATTAGGGTGATTGGACTCGATTGACGATCTTGCGTGAATCGATTGAGTCTAGGTTTCATTTATTCTTTTGTGCTTAATGAATTGAGTTGTTGTCAATTTGATCTTGCATGATAATTGATAGTTACTCAATAATAGAATTGCAACCCGGCCATCTAACCGTCCCAATTCTTACAAAAGTGAAGAAACCCTAAAACACAATTAATATTTTATCATTCAAAAAGCATAAAGAGATAATATGTGGTGAACCCAATCCGTGGGCTAGTTGTTTAATCCTTGAATTACTTCTGCGCACCTGCTCATTTGTTACTTTAGTTATTTAATTTCCTTTCGTTATTAGTTTTTAATAAATCAAAACCAAAAACCCCTTTCTAGTTACTTTTAGCATTAATTAAATTTACTTGTTAAACACACGAGTCTAGATCTCTGTGGTTCGACCCTTGCTTGTGCATATTGCTACAACGGTAACTTGTACTTGCAAGGTATTTTTATTACACAGTGAAATTTTCTCCATCAGTAAGCCAATTCCCCAATCTTTTCTAAGATCTCAAATGGCCCGACAAACCTCGGAGCTAGTTTCCCTTTATTCCCAAACCTTTTTATCCCAGTCCTCGGAGAGATCTTCAAGAATACTAAGTCACCAACTTGGAAATATAAGTCTCGTCTTCTATTGTCGGCGTAGCTCTTCTACCTACTCTGAGTCGTCTTCAACCGATCTCGGATCACCTTGATTTTCTCCGTTGAATCTCTAACCAAATCCGTACCCCAAAGCTTAGCTTCACCAACCTCGTCCCAACACATAGGAGATCTACACTTCCTACCATACAACGCCTCATACGGAGCCATCTCAATGCTAGATTGGTAACTGTTGTTGTAAGCAAACTCAACCAATGGTAGGTGATCCTCCCAAGATAAATGAAATTCCATCACACAAGCCCGTAGCTTATCCTCAAGTATCTGAATGGTTCTCTCGGTCTGACCATCTGTTTGAGGATGAAATGCCGTGCTAAAACTTAGCTTAGACCCCAAAGCTTCATGCAATGTCCTCCAAAATCTAGAAGTGAACCTCGGATCTCTATCAGAAACAATACTAACTGGAACTCCGTGGAGTCTAACAATCTCTCGCATATATAGTTGAGCTAACCTCTCCATCGAGAACTTGGTTGACACAGGAAGAAAATGAACCGGATTTGTCAATCTATCCACAATAACCCAAATAGCATCCATCTTCTTCGCGGTAGGAGGCAACCCGGTTACAAAATCCATTGAAATCCCTTCCCATTTCCACTTCGGAATGTCTAGAGGTTAAAGTAGCCCCGCCGGTCTCTGATGCTCGACTTTGACCTGTTGACAAGTTAAACACTTAGACATAAAATCCGCTATCTCTCTCTTCATCTCATTCCACCAATATCCTCGTTTCAAGTCTTGAACTCCGGTGATGAGGGAACACAAATTCTGCCTTGAAAAGTTAGAATTCCATCTCTATTCAATGCAAAATCCCAGGCTTTACCATCTTGCACTTGCCCCAAAATTTTCTTCAACTCCGGTTCACTTTGTTGAGCTTCCACTAAATCTCCATACAAGGTCAGAACGGCTCAGACATTCGCAAATATCAACTCACGTCTTGACTCTCGGGAACTCAAAGTTAACAAATAAGCCTTTCGGCTCATCGCATCCACAACTACATTTGCTTTCCCCGGATGATATGAAATCACACAATCGAAATCCTTCAAGAATTCTAACCATCTTATTTGCCGATTATTCAACTCCTTTTATGTAAACAAATACTTCAAGCTTTTGTGATCGGTAAAAATTTCAAATCTCGCCCCATAAAGATAGTGCTTCCACTTATGCAACGCAAACACAATCGCAGCCAATTCCATGTCATGGGTAGGGTAGTTCTGTTCCACCGGTGATAACTTTCGAGAGGCATAAGCAATCACTTTTCCACCTTGTATTAGAACACATCCCAATCCTTCCTTCGAGGCGTCACTGAAGATAACGAAGTTCTCGCAACCATTCAGAAGGGTAAGAATGGGAGCTGATGTCAACCTCTTCTTCAACTCAACAAAACTTGCTTCACACTTGGAATCCCACATAAAAGGTACATACTTCCAAGTTGTTCGATCATGTCCCTTTTGCTGGCGGCAGGTTCGAAGAAGGTGGCCCAGTTATTAAGTGGTAATGAGCTTGACAGGAGGCGGGGGTCGAAAGGCTTCGCGCTGCTGTCCCCAATCATGGCTACTGTATAGTTATCAGAAACAAAATCGATTAGGTCTGGTACCTCGATTTCTTCACTGAAGAGGTGTTGTAGCAATGGCTCGTTCCAGGCACTGTCTGCGGAGCCTTTCGTCTTTGTCTTGGGCATTGCTAGTTCGAGTGCAGACTCGTCCCACTCGTTTGTGGCAGGGATGTTGACAGAGAGTTTTTCGAGTTCTTGCTAAAGAGGGGGTTTTCCCGAACCAGAATTCATTGTGAATAGTGGTGGTGGTGGGTACCGGTAGAGTTGGTGCGTCGAGAAATGCTCTTCTGACTGGGTTTGGCTCGAGGACTCTGAATCTTGCAAGGTTCTGTTGGAGCTTGTCTACGGCTGTCGACCAGTTTTGCTTGGCATTGATCAGCTCTGTCCCCTTTTCTATATCTTCGTTCAAACAACCAACTTTCTTTGTGAAGTACCTGGCCATGTCAAAGCTGTATGGGCGGAGATCGGAGATTGCGTGCAAGCCTCTTTTGTTAGTAGCAGAGCGTTTCCATATAGCTTTTTTGTTTTTCGCAGCGTCTTCGGGAGTGAGAATGTATCCCAGGCCATGGAGGGTATTTTGTTCCTTGACCTCGATGATTTGTTGGGTACCTTGATGGCATTTTCCCAAACCGAGCCCCGGGATGTAGTTCATGAGCTTCATCATCTTCATTGTGGGAGGGATATGGTCCCAAGTCAAAGGCAGGTCTATGTGGCACACCTGGGCTTTTGGGCTTTCGACTGTGAACCCTGTCAGCATCATGCCGTCATTGTCATGTTTGATCTCCATGACCGGGATGCCGTTTGTGTCGGTCCCGTCGGTGGTTATGCTGTCACCATAGATGATGGTAAGATCTGTTCCTTGGATGAACTTTACGCACTGGTGGAGGGTAGATGCCACCCCATTGATCTGGTGTAGCCAAGGGCGTCCCAAGATGACAGTGAATGTGATCGGGATGTCGATGACTTGGAAGTCGGTCGGGATCATCTGCTTTCTGAACCACAGGTTTAGAGTGGCTATTCCCAGGACTGAGCGAGACGTCGAGTCGTATGCTTTGATTGTCTGAGTTGAGGGCTTCAGATCAGTTAGCTTGATCCCTAGCAAGTCCATCATTTTGGAAGGAAGGACGTTCATGGCTGATCCTCCGTCTACCAGGACCCGGGGGAAGCGGCGTTCGTCAAGTTGAACTGTTATGTAGAGAGGCTCGTTGTGGTTAGCCCCAAATTTTGGGAGGTCGAGCTCCGTGAAGGTGATTGTAACGACCCTAACCCTAGGCACTAATTTTAATATCATATTGTGTGCTTTTAATATTACTGTTAATATTATGTGTCCATTTTTATATACTTGATTTATTATATTAGGATAAATGATAGGAAAATAAATTATTGTTCTAAAAGAAAATATAAAAATAGAAATTTGATAAAGAGTATGGGGAAGTGAAATTTAGTAGATTAAATAATGGGAAATAAGGGGTTTCATTTAAATGGCTTAATTGGTGAAAGCCTTGGAAAATAAGTTGAGGTGGGGAGGGGGCCATCCTCCCTAATTCACTCTCCTTCCCCTCATTAGTCAACACACACCTTACCTCCCATGCTCTCCCTTTCCCCTTCCCATACTTCCCCTATTCACCTCCCTCCTCCTTCTCATTTTCACTCTTACATTCCTCCATGGAAAGCTCCATTGAAACCTCCCCATTCCAAGTCTTGTAGCTAGCCCATTTCTCCACCATTTTCAAGTCCAAGATCATTTTTGAGGTTAGATCATCTAGAGGAACAAATCAAGCTAAGAAGATCAACATTCTATTCTAAAAAACCTAGGGTGAGTTGTTATGATTTCCCTTCTCTTACTTGTTCATACTCTCCTTAATGTTCTCCTTGTTCTTATGATGTTTGGTTCATGCTTTGGGAATTTTATAGGAGTTGAATGAGTAGTAAATGGAATAGAATGAAGTTTATGTTCTTGGAAGATAACCTAGAGGATGTGAAATGGGTGGAGGGTGAAATGATAAATAATCTAGAATTACTTATTTTGGGTTTACATGATTTTATGATGATCCTTGTAGAGCTAGAAATTACTTGGTGTTCATGAGTATAAGGAGTATTGTAAAGGAAAAGAAAAATGGTAAGAGAGTAACTTAGGAAACCTGGGAATTTCTGGATCGGAGCACTTGGGCGGTCGCCCGAGGGCCATGACGGCCGCCCATGTGGCCAGAAGCTTGAGTGCCTTGGAAAGCCTCTTGGGCGGTCGCCCAAGAGGTGTTGTGCGGTCGCCCAAGAGGGAAGGAACTTAGGGACCCTTTGAAATCCACTTGGGCGGTCACCCAAGTGGTATGGGCGGTCGCCCAAGCCTTCAGAACTGAACTTTAAAGTTGAACCAGAATTAGTTAGCAATCTTATTTGGTCACTTATAGATTATGACTCCCACTTGATAAATTGAACTCGAATCTTCATAGAGGCCTTGCATTATAAGTATAATGACCTTGTAGGATGGATCGATGATACTTCCTTGCCTTACTTGAGTTCTTATACAATGTTATATTATGCATAGTGTATTGATTTAAATGTGGCACTATGATATTGGTTGGACATGAGTATATTTTACCATGTTGCTATATTGTTATCCCTTTTTGTGGATTATGTTTCAAGTAACTATTATGTGCTTGATATTTGTTAATCGTGATGTTGGGGTATAACATAATACGATCAATTATGGAAGTGTGACCTAATGTGATCGGATTATATTATATCTGTGACCGTCCCCTCCTGTGGCCACAGGTCGGGGTATAGCATCTGTAGTGAGCCAAAAGCCTTACAGAGTTGCTACTATCTTATTTGGTTCCCTGAAAAATGGGTCTTATAAGATGTGAGTATTGCTTAAGCAGCTCACTGTAAGATTGGAGTATTATTATACCCAATGTTGTACGACTACTTTGTTCGTACGGAAAAAGGTAAACCAAGGTAATGGAATGTGGTTACAAACTTTCCCAATGTGTTATGTGTATTTGGTTATGTGTTGCATTTATCTGGCATATTGCTGCATTCATAATAGCTTGCTGAGATTTATTCTCACTCCTCTCCCTTTAATGTTTTTAGATCCCGAGACAGGAGGACCGGCCAAGTAAGGGCGGAAAGGAGTTTGGCAGTGAGGTTTTGGGTATTGTCGGGGTACGTTAGGTTGGCGTAGAAATTATATTTTGATATAAATCCTTTATGGAGTTTGTAATTATAAACTTTACATTTCTACGTTAAAACCAATATCTTTTGTAACTAAACAGGTGAATGTTTTCAAAGTTGGTCAACTCCTCCTTCAAAGTGGAGAGGAGTGGAGTTATTTTGGAATGACAATGTTAATGATGTTTATATGTGAAAGTTAAATCCAAGTTTTAAAAGTTTAGTAAGTTTGGGTAGTTTGGGGACGCTCCAACTCGGGACACGTGTAGGTTCCGGGTCGGGGTCCTCACAGTGATGATGTTGCTGTAATGAACATTGCCGATCATCTGAACCGCTTCATCTGGTGTTACGGTAATAGGTACCATGGTCTGGGCTAGGCTTTCCTCCAGCTTGAGTTGGTGCGGATAATAGGAAGTGAGCAAGGACCAGAGGGAGATGTTAGCCTAAGTACGCTTGATCTGAGTTAAGATAGGATCTTCGGCCTACGGGTCAAGAGTTTCGGCTTCTTTGGCGTAGGGACCCTTTTCAGTTCGAGGTTCAGGCATGGCTGGCCTTTTGTCTATTTTTGGAGGATTCACCGGGACTTGACCAAAACGTGTCAGTACGTTCACCTCTGGCTTTGCTGCTTTGCTTGTCTCTCCTCTTTCTATAATGGGAGAGCCTTGGTTGGCGTAGGGCCATGCTTCGCATTTCAGTTCGTTCAATGTTATTGCTTTTGTTGAAGCGTCAACAGTGGCTTTGAGGTCTTCCGAAGATAGGGGTTGGGGTATCTGGACCCTCGGGCTGTTGGTGGCAGTGCGGAGCTCGTCCCAGCTGATCATGGAGCAGACGTTGCCGTGGTCTTGTGCAGAGCTAGGCTGAGGAGATTTGCTGGAGTAGATGACGTAGTAGTCAAACTTTCCTGATGGTTCTCTGAGGGTTTCGACTGTGGGGTCGCCGACTTCGTATCTCTTCTTCAGTTTTTGTTGAGAAGAGGGTTTCTTCTTTCTTCTAGGGCGATCCTCGTTTATTTCATCTTGGAATTCCATTTCCAGACAAGCGGTGCAATCGCAGACGTCCCACCAGATGTGTTCATTGTTCTGCGGCGGTATTGGGACCTCGGGATGTTGACCGGGCACGTCTTCCCCCGGGGGGTCTTGTGGCTTTATGTTGTAGCTACATGGCTCGTACGAGGGCAACAAATTGACTTCTGGGAGACAATGAGATGCGTTAGGAGCTGCGAGAGCAGGTAGGTCTTTGGGAGCCCCAGGTGGTTGGGTGGTGACTAATGTTCCGAAGTGGTGCATGGCACCTTCGATCCAGGCTTGTTGTTCACCTTGGAATTTTTCGAGGGCTATGACGGCTTGCCAAACCTCTTCCATTGTTGAGAAGTTTCTCGGGGGTAAGGGCCCATTTTCCTCATTGTTATCTGCCGATCTGGCCATGTGGAGTTGATGGACTGCCCTAGTGGCTGTGCTGGGAAGGATGTTGGACCTTGCGGCTTTGACACAGGGAGAATAGTTCCCGGGTACTCTCGATCACTCTCGGTTTGCTGAAGGGGGTGACGGGTAAGGTTTAGACATGGGAAGGCCCTTTTGGATAAAAGAGGGAAAGCTCATGTGACATGCAATTTCCGCTTTTTATTTATGATTTTTTTGTTGTTTTAATTTACTTAAAACAGTGTTTTCTCATAATCCTAAGTTGGTTGGAAAAGATTGCTCTTCTTTTTCGCAACTATGCTAGATCCTGGGTCAGTGGAGACCATCTGTGCGGCTATAAGCCCCTCGTTTTGCACTTGTATTTCGACATCCTGGGGTGGACAGCCCCGGGCGAGGGTCCTATAGGGAAAGCGGTTTCCACCGGCCTAAAAAAAAAATCGAACCTAAGGACCGAGCCTGTCATGTTCGTTTTAATGCATTAGCCATGTGAATAGTGAGCCGAGCCGGCACCTGAGTCAAGATCTGGTCGAGAGTTCGGCATGACCTCTCTTTACCTTGCTTGCGCAAGGGATCTGTGACGTTTAGGTGTTGACTGGGTCATATTGTCATGGCTGACGTATCAAAGGCTTGATGACATGGTGTCATGTGGGCATGGATGTATATCTGGGACGGAACATCGTCTGGGTGTAGCTTCGGAAATCAAGATCAGTTCAAGATTTTAGCAAGACCTTTCATCGCTTTGCTTGCGCAAGGGATCTTGAGTTCCGAGCTTCGACTCAGAAAATGGCCGGCATGGAATATGTATCCAGGCTGTATGACACGGACTGGGTAAAAACCAACCGAGTCTGGACAGAGTATGACGCAAGCGTGCATGGTTGACACTGGCTAGGATGGGATGTTTGGAATGATCTCGTGCGCGTCCGAGAGGCGTAGGAAGGCCAAACGAACTGCATCTGAGACCACCCCGGGTTAAGGGTTATAGTGTGCAGTGTATCCGAGGCAGCAGTGCGCGTAGCGTGCGGTGTACCGAGGCAGTAGTGCGAGTAGTGTGCGTTCACTAAAATTCTTTTTTCTGAGTAAAACAGAAGTTTTTTGAAGAATTTTAAATGTATGTACACAGATGTATATTGATGCATTTTTTGTATTTTTATTTTTTTGTAAAATAAAAAGTAAAGCACATGCACACACAGACAACCGTTAAAGAAAGGGGTAAAATGAAAGTTTGACCCTCATCATCGTTTTAAAAATCTTTTGTTTTTTGTTTAAAAGATTTTAAAACAAAATGTCCCCAGCAGAGTTGCCAATTGAAATTACCCGGATCCGGCTCGCGCGCGGGCCCCGTCATCTCGCATTGTCGGGAGGTGTCTCGCTGCGTTTTTGCTTGTAGAGTTGCCACGCAATTTTGATTTTAGCCTAAAACATTGAGAAAAGGCGTCAGTTTAAAAAATGTTATTGTGTGATGAGATTTTTGAGTTCGGAGGTCAGGTTACTCCTCAGGAAGAGAATATTAGAATATTAGAGCTCACCCGAGTCGCCTCGTAAAAACGAGTCTTTCGGTACCCCTTCTTTCTTTAAATGTTGTGTGTGTGTCTGTGTCCTTTTAAAAATGCATGCTATATCGGATGTCTACATTGTACACTATGTATTGAAATGTATTGAAATAGTGTAGGAATGAAGCCTTACCAATGTTGGTTCGTGTCTGTCTTACGATGGGGAATAGTATTTGAGGGTGGAATAGTGTTCCGGGATAGACCGGGATTGCTTCGGGATGTGCCGATTGTCTGCGGACAGAGTTTCGGCGTGCGTTGCGATCGCAGGGATCGTTGACTCGATTTGGGTAGAGGTTCATCGTGCGTTGGGATCGTCAGTTATGCTCGGGCAGAGTTTCGGCGTGCGTCGGGATCATCGGTTTGAACTCGGAAAGGGCCGGGACGCCTCGGGATGGACCTGGCAAGGCTTCGAAGTACCACGAGGGGCCTCAGAATACATCGAGAGTGCCTTGGGGCAGCGTGGGAGCGTCTCGGGAGCGCTCGGCAGAGCTTCTGAGTACCACGAGGGGCCTCAGAATGCTCTGAAAGGAACCGAAATGACCGGGATTGCCCTGAAGGGTCTTAGAGGGGTGCCTGAAGGCTGGGGGGAGAGAGGAGAAGAGGATTGTGTGTGAAAAATGAGAGGGGGAGCCCTCTATTTATAGTGTAGGAAAATTTTCAAAGAGGCCCACACGGACCTCCTATGAAAACTAAATTTTTAGTTTTCTCAGATTTGAGGGAATATTGTGAACTTTAAGGGGATTTCGTAATAATTATGTCTGGGAGCAAAGAGGTCCGCACGGACGTTCTGTGCTTTTCCAAATTTTCTGAAATTCCCAAAAAGTCATTTTGAGCTTTTTTATCCCAGAAAGCCCCCCCCCCCCTTGGTTTGGTTGGTGGTTTTTTGGGTTTTTGAGGGCTATGGGTGTTCGAGACTGCGTTTGTGTGAGTCTGCGGTGTTTCCCTTGCGTTTGGAAGAGAGTGATCCAAATTGGGACACTTACACTGACGTCAACGTTCTAACCCGATCGGGTCAAATCCATGTGTTACCACCAAAGGCCACCAAAAAGCTGGCATAGCCAGAACCGCAACTCAGTCTGCCCGAAGAAACAAGTTTCGTGAAGGAGGACCCAATCCTCACTCAGCTTAAGCAGACCCAGGCAAACATTTCCCAGTGGTCCCAGCTCACATCTTCATACCCTCACAAGCTCAAGCTAGAGGAAAGTTTGGCCCATACCATGGTCCCTGTGGACGCAACTCCAGAGGAAGTGATTCAGATGATCGACAACATCCACTATGGAAACATCATCACCTTCACAGATTTGGACCTGCCAAAATTTAGGGCTGATCAC
Organism: Adenophora triphylla var. japonica; assembly: GCA_022495995.1. Taxonomy (NCBI): domain Eukaryota; kingdom Viridiplantae; phylum Streptophyta; class Magnoliopsida; order Asterales; family Campanulaceae; genus Adenophora; species Adenophora triphylla. The sequence goes on from JAFEMH010003385.1 coordinate 39,732, forward strand.
AATGAGCCGCTCTACATCACAGTTCAGTTGGACGAGCGTCGCCTTCCTCGTGTACTGGTAGACGGAGGTTCCGGAATGAATGTCTTGCCCACCAAGTTGATGGACCTGCTTGACATCAAGCCCACAGATTTGAAGCCTTCAGTCCACACTGTCAAGGCCTATGACTCTACTTCCCGCACAGTTCTCGGGGTTGCTACTCTAAACATCTGGTTCGGCAAGCGGATGATCCCCACCGAATTCCAAGTGTTGGACATTCTAATCACTTTCACAGCCATCCTGGGGCTACCCTGGCTGCATCAGATAAATGGCGTGGCATCCACCCTTCATCAGTGTATCAAGTTCATGCAAGGCAACGAGCTAACCACAGTCTACGGCGACAGCGTCACCACCGAGGGGACCAGCACCAACGACATTCTAGTGTTAGAAATCAAGCATAATGATGACATGGCATTAACTGGATTCACTCTGGAGACCTCCAAGATCCAAATATGCAACGTGGACCTTCCACTATTTCGAGACAAGATTCCTCCCGCCATGAAGATGATGAAACTCATGAACTTCATCCCAGGATCGGGGCTCGGCAAAAGGTTACAAGGCTAGCACCAAGTCATCGAAGTCAAGGACCACACCACGGTCCAGGGGCTTGGTTATGTGCCAGCACCGGCTGACATCAGGGAAGACAAAAGGCTCGCCTGCACCAAGGCAGCAGGGATCCCAGACATAGAAGAGCAGCTCGAGACACTCAAAGCTAATCCAATAAAGGGAGCATTCCTTGACACCACTGCTCTACCTGGACCAATTGCCACCACAGTTCAGCATGAGTACACATTCAAAGGGATCCCAGACATAGAAGAGCAGCTCGAGACACTCTTCGTGGGAAGCAGACTGTTCGGGTCAGCCTCCGATGCCACATTCGAGACATTAACTCCAAAGCAGAAGGAGCCAGAATTCATAGAAGATGCTCTCAGTGGACCCGCTCTACAGAGTCTTTTTAAAGAAGTCATGGAGGTGCCAAACCTGATTGACCTGGGCTCCGAAAACAGCATGATCGCCATGATCGGGACAGCAGAAGCCAAGCCTCTTGACCCCCGAACCCTCACCAAACATCCAGCAATGCCACTAAAAAACTGGGTGACTTTCACCGGACCAAGGGCAAGCCAGACAGAAATGGAAGACAAACTGGGCCTGCACCCACATCTCCCTAAGCCTAGTCTCAAACCCTCTGAGTCAGTCATTGTCAAAGTCCAGTCCTCTGAGTCGTCCGACGGCCTCACGCCGGAAGACTATGATAATGTAGCCAACAATGTATTCCCGTTCGTATTAAATGAAAAGTTTGACCTTTCAGATTATCCTCTCATTGCCACTTTAACAACTGATAAGTTAACAAACAACTTAAAAGACGTTAATAATGACTCACTTGATAAAGAAGCGGACACACTAAACGAACAATACATTAAAGAAGTTCTCAAGCGTGTAGTTGACCAAGAGGACAATCTGGCCCAAGCTGCCTAAGAGGTTATGACTAAAGTGAACCTGGGGTCAGTGCAAGAGCCTAAAGAGCACAAGTGGGCAGTTTCTTCGCCGGTGCAGAAAAAGAAGCCCTGATAAATCTCCTCAAAGAATATGTCGACGTGTTCGCCTAGTCATACCAAGACATGCCAGGACTCGATCCCTCAATCGTGGAGCACAGAATCCCTCTGGATCCAGAATCCAAGCCTGTCAAGCAGAAGTTGTGCAAGATCAAGCCAGAATGGTCCCTGCAAGTAAAAGAAGAAATTGAGAAGATGTTTCACGCCGGCTTCATCAGAGTAATTGAGTACCCAACCTGGCTCTCCAACATTGTGATGGTCACCAAGGCCAATGGAAAGGTCAGATGCTGTGTAGATTTCTGAGATCTCAACAAGGCCAGCCCTAAAGACGATTTCCCACTGCCCAACATCGACATGCTGGTCGACACCACGACAAATTTCGAAGTGAAATCCTTCGTGGCTGGTTTTGCTGGATACAATCAGATCAAGATGTCCGAGGAAGATCAAGCCAAGACTGCTTTCACCACCCCATGGGGGACATACTATTACATGGTCATGCCGTTCGGTTTAAAGAATGTTGGGCTACTTATCAGCGGGCTGCAACAACTCTCTTCCATGACATGATTCACAAAGAAATTGAAGTTTATGTTGACGACATGATCATCCACTCCAGAGTATCAGACATGCAACACATGACAAATTTGAGAAAGTTCTTCAACAGACTCAGAAAGTACTCCAAGAGATTGAACCCTGCAAAGTGCACCTTCGGCATCAAGCGAGGCAAATTACTGGGGTACATAGTTACAGAAAGAGGCATCAAAGCTGATCCCAAGAAAATCAAGGCCGTCATCGACATGAAGCCACCGCAGACACTGATAGAAGTGAAAAGTTTTATGGGGAGACTTCAGTACATCAGCCGCTTCATCAACCAGTTGACATCTCTCTGCAAGCCAATGTTCAAACAAATGAAGAAAAATGCTGACATCAAATGGGACTCCGAATGCCAGACAGCCTTCGAGAAAATCAAGACATACTTGGTGAATCCCCCAATCCTGTGCCCGCCACATGAAGATAAGCCACTCCTCCTGTATCTGACAGTGACAGACACGTCAATTGTGGCTATGCTGGCACAAGAACAGAAAGATTCCAGAGTTGAGCATGCAATCTTCTTCGTAAGCCAGAAGCTTCAAGGAAGTGAACTTAGCTATTCAGCATTAGAGAAAACTTGTACTGCCTTGGTATGGGTAGTCGGGAAACTGAAACACTACAAGCAGTCACATTCAGTGCTCCTGGTCTCCAAGATGGACCCCGTCAGATATCTCTTCGACAAGCCATCTCTATCAATGAGATTAGCCAAGTGGTCATTCTTCCTGGCTGAATTTGATATCAAATACATGGTCAGAAAATCAACAAAGGGCAGAGTAATGGCAGATCAACTGGCAGACTTCCCAAGCTGTGAACTCAAGGGTCCTGATCAGCAGTTTCCAGATGACGGGATCTTCTCACTCAACAGCGCAAACCGCTGGCAACTCTTCTTCGATGGGGCAGCCAACAAGAAAGGAAATGGTATTGGAATGCTCCTGGTCGATCCTAAAGACGAGCACACTCCCAAAGCTATCAAACTGAATTTTGAAGCAACCAACAATGCAGCAGAGTATGAAGCTTGCGTAGCCGGCCTAGAAGCCGCCCTTGAACACAACATTTCAGAACTGGAAGTATACGGAGACTCAACATTGATCATCAATCAAGTATCCAACAAATGGAAGACAATAGATTCTGGCCTCCAGAAGTACTATACGTACATGGAGGAGCTCATTGCTCAGTTCAAGGACATCTCTTTCCACTACTTGCCAAGAGATAGGAACCACTTCGCAGATGCCCTGGCTACCCTAGCATCTCTTGTCAAAATTCCAGAAGGGAAATCACTAAAACCCCTTAGAATAGGCAGACAGGAAACACCCGTCTATTGCTGTGAGATCGAAGTTGAACATGAACCGATCATCGAACCCTGGTACAATCAAATCTACCAGTACCTCCAAAACGGAGAGGCTTCCTTCACAAATGAAGATGGAAAATACAAAGAAGGGATCAAAGCCAAAAATATGATGGCCCTAAAATGCCTGGCATCCCATTTCGTCATTCTGGGGGGTATGTTATACAAGAAGCGCCACCAAGGACCACTCCTCCGGTGTGTAAATAAAGAAAAAGCCAGCGAGCTGATGAACGAAGTTCACAACGGAACCTGCGGTTCGCACATGAACGCCAGAGCATTGACACAGATCATCCTCCGTATGAGTTACTATTAGGTATCATTGGAAACAGAGTGCATCCAGTTTGTCAGAAGATGCGACAAATGTCAACGGTTCTCCAACCTCAATCACATCCCTCCTCACGAGCTCTACTGCATGACTACACCATGGCCTTTCGCCACATGGGGAATCGACGTCATCGGCAAAATTACTCCACCAGGGAGCAAAGGTCACGAGTTCATATTAGTTGCAGTCGACTACTTAACCAAATGGGTAGAAGCCAGATCATACAAAGTACTGAATTCTAAAAAGGTGGCCGAGTTCATCAAAGAGAACATCATGTGCAGATACGGGGTGCCCAGCGAGATCATATCCGACAATGGGACCCACTTTGAAGGAGATTGTGACCAACTGTTGACCGAGTTCAGAGTTACACGCCACAAGTCTTCTCCCTACACACCACAAACTATTGGTGCGGTAGAGGCAGCAAACAAGACTCTCGCAAGAATAATCAGAAAGATGGCCGTCAGAGGTCGGGATTGGCCCGAAAAGCTACATCTAGCCCTTTGGGGATACAGAACATCAGTCAGAACCGCCACAGGGGAGACTCCTTTTGCACTCATATACGGAATGGAAGCGATGTTACCAGTTGAATTGGAAATTCCATCCCTCTGAGTCCTCTTGGAAAATGGAATCAATAAAGTTGAATGGCTCCAAAGCCGTCACGACGAACTAGCTCTACTCGACGAACGCAGATTGAGAGCCATGGAGCATACTCGTGCCTACCAAAGCAAAATGGCCCAAGCATTTGATAAGAAAGTCAAGATCCGAGACATCAGAGAAGGCGACTTGGTGCTTAAGGAAAAGCCTCCTACACAGACCAATCCCCTCGGAAAGTGGGCGCCTACCTGGATAGGCCCGTTCGTGGTACAAAGAGTCTTCTCCGGAGGAGCCATGAAGTTAGCAAATTTTGACGAAAACCCTTTCGCTAACCTCGTGAAAGGAAGTAAGCTCCGCAGATACTTTGTTTGAGGAAGAACACGAGTCAACTCTCCTTCCCCATACACCACTCCTCAGTAAAATTAAAGTGCTAAAAGAGTAATACCCAACTGGATACATTCCCGAAAATGATCCAGGTAAAAAACAGGGTCGCACTTCTTTTGTCTTTTGTCTTTTTTCACATAAAAGTGTCGAACTACGGTGACCTGAGCCCCTTAGTCCAATTGTAAAAGGGGAACGTAGGCAGCCATCATTGGTTCGGTCTCAAAAACAAATAAAATTTCAAATACAACACCAATCGCTTGTGTTTCAAAAAACACTTAAATTTAACCTACAAATTCATTACGGTTAAAACAATCTTTGATGAGTTCAAGCACGGTCAACTCTTGACTCGCTACACGCTAGCAAAACAACAATAAAACACTTAATCAATTTAATGTGTCTGCAATGACAGTGGGTGGATATTCCGAACAGCAAGGTCAACCTAGTCCCTTGCACTCGATCCTTCGTCTTTCTTCCCCTTCCCTTTTCCACGACAGGTATTCTTCGCCTTCACAGGGAATATCCCCGTAGTCCTTCTACCTGGCTCTGGGACCCTTCCCGATGCCTCTGCCAAACCTGCGGCCGCCAACGCAGCCCTTTCCCTAGCTCTGTCACGAGCTGCCTCTCTTTGAGTCATCATATCCATGCTTTGATCGGCCGTCCGACTAGCATTGGCCTCATAGTCAGCCATATCATCCCCAGTACAATCCTGAGGGTTAGCCTCCGCTTTGGCCCTCCTCAAAGTTGAGCTGTCACGGTAATCAAGTCCCAATAGCTCACTTCGTCTCCACAAAATGGCCATTTGTGTCTCCCCTATACACTCCTCATACCAGTTCAAATACCAAGTGGACAGAACAGTGCCCCCTCTCCGGTGAAAGAGAACCCTGGCAGGAAAGGACGTATATTGCCACAACCGCATGAGCAGCAATGGCGTTGAAGAATCCTCCATGAGGAGCGATCCCACCTCAAAAGTACCAGCATTACTCAAGCCCGTCAACGGCACCTGCTCCATCCCGAACAGTCGCAGTACCAAGGATGGAATGTAGAAAGAAGACTGGGACACCCTCGGAACTCTGACAATAAGAAGACCCTCCTGAATGGTTCGGCAAATCCGTAACTTCCAATGAGGAACCCACCATCGCAGATGATGTGTGCAGAGTTTGGCCATCCAAAGCTCCAACTCACCCTAATTACCTCCTATCACCAAGGGTCGTCGAGAAAAAGACCAGGGATCACATGTCGCTGGTACCTCGGGCATCATTTGCAACCGCTCCCTCAACTACAGAGTAAGCATAGCGGGACTCCCTCCCCACATGTATCGGCTACCGGTCACCATCCGACCTACGCCAAGGAATGTCTCGCCCAGGATCAAAGGCATGATGTCTCCTCCGCTCTGGCACTGCCTCACCAGGTCCAGTACACTGTGATGGCACACCCCAAGGATGTGAATGTGAACAAAGTAGCAATCGCACACAGAGCAAAAGCGTCCCACGCAAAAACGCTTCCATCAGCACCGGCAAATTTATCGGGCAGCCTCGAAATGTCGACGTGATCCATATTTGGTATTAGCATCTCACATGCTTCTTCAGCTGAAACGCCAAGCAGGGACATTAACTTCTCAAAGGTGGTCAGGCCGCCCGTCAAAGGAAGAACAATCTGCTCCACCTCAGGTCCTCCAAGGATAGCCCAAAAATCCTCAAGTGTGGGCATAATCTCGTTGTACGAGAAGCTGTACACGTGCCTCCTTTCGTCCCAGAAATGAGACGCGGCTCTCAAAAGATCCCAATCCGACATGAGCTCCTTCAAATCCCAAACTGCCTTCATTCTATAATAACCTTCGAAAAACCCCTTACTTTGCCTCGTGTGGTGCCGTACCCACGTCTGGAAACTCTCCAAGAATTGTTCTTGTGTCTGAGACGACAATCATGGAAACAAAGCCATGAGAAATGAAGGAAACTCCAAGGAATTTAAGAGAGAAATCAGCTTCTGCTTCAGAAACAAGCGTAAAGTTTACAAATTGCAGAAACTGGACTGCAATTTAAAATAAACTGAAACTGAGGCATGGGCCGGCCGGCCCGTTTTGCAGGTTGACTCGGTCAACTCTGCAGCCAGCTGCTTCAATTGTCCCTGAAACAATTCCAAATGACCTCCTATTCAATCCTTGACCAAAGTGCCTTCACCCGTGATTAAATCATTCACTGTCGACACCACATCCGCCCCGGGCTCGTGCAACAGTGCAGTTAATTTAATAACAGTGCATGTAGATATAAATTTTGACCAGCTTGAATTTTATTATTTAATGTATGATCCATTATTATTTATTTTTTGATCAACCTACTTGCTTATTTGCCAAAAATAAATGAAGGTAATCATAATAAATATCCAAAACATACAAGAGTTCACCCCAGAGGCCCTTCCAAATACAAATCAATGTTTGGACAATACACACAATTGTCTAAATAAATCAAAAGGACTACTCAGAGTCCTGCTCGTCATCCGAGCACTCATAATACTGCCCCACTGCAGCCGGATCCGCGGAAGACAGATAATCCGCAAACTCGTCAAGGCCGGAGTACGAGAAGTGACGACTCCGCTCCTGCGCCCCCGAGGACTCTCCTTGCTCGTATCCCGAATATGAGGAGTGGCGAGCTCCGAACCCAGCAGTCTCACCGGAGAACTGGCTGAACCCCTGCGCAAAATCTGTGCCACCAGCCATGGAAGCAGATGGGTCCCTCGCAGCAGACGGCTGAGAAGGCATCGGCTCATGAACAGTCGCACTCCTTCGGGAACCACACCGCAGGAACTCCACAAGCCTCCTAGCGTAGTTAGTCATCCCATCCAGATGCCTCACGGCTTGATCGTAAGTACGGCCAGACACCTGCAAACCAGGAAAGCCGTCAAAAGACAAACAGACAGCACAAATGCAACATTTGCAAGATGCTACTACCAAGTACAGAAAAATTAAGTAAGACACTCACCGTAGCACCGGGATCTACTCTGTACCGAGGCCTCGCCTGCTCCGGAATAGGGACCATCAGTCGCCTACGCGAACCATCAGCACCCTCAAACGCCAACCGAGTGCGGGGGAGCGGGTAGTCTCGAGGGCGTGCAGGGCCCTCGCCTTCTCTATCCAGCACATGCGGGCTCCTCATCCTCGTCCTCAGGAAAACATCATAGTCGGCATCCTCTATGATGTATTCGGCGTGAGGCACACCCTGCCTATACAGCTGCAACTCTGCCTCAGCTATGAGTAAAGGATACTGCATGTGAAGAGGTGGATCCCTCGAAACCAAGGGAACAGACCCCAGAGCATGCTAGCAAGACACCCTCTCGCCCAAGTACATCACGTCACAATGGAGCCCCACCAGCAGCTTCCGCTGACGTGTAATCTCCCCAGCAGCATGCACCACAAAGTGATCAAGCCGACTCCACCATGTCAGGTTGATCCTCGGAGAAAAATCTCGGTCCATGGCCAGAGACACCCCCTCATAAGTCAATCGGGTGCTCTCCCTCGACTTTATCGGCTTCCTTGCCGCCTTCTGCCAAGTCAACATGATAGGGAATAAATGCGTATATGCCTCCCTGGTAAACCACCTGTGAGGGTGGAACACCTCCAAGAACCACACATGTCAAACACAAGGAAAGTTATATCAGCTACAAAGCAGATACATACGAGTACAAGTGAGACAAGGAAGAGAAAAAGAAAGAAACTCACATCTAAAGCAAACTGAAAACAGCAGAATGAGTTTTCCTCTCCCCGAGAGAACCTGTCCAAAGCATAATAGAGCTCAGCCAGACCGGCCTCTCCCCAAGCAAACCCTCTCACAGCCTCCAGATTGGTCAGAGAGCCGAGCAGAGCAAACTGACATGCCGTGCCAGCATTGGGAAACAAGTTAGCTGACAGAGCGAACCACAAAAACCCTCGAGCCAAGCACTCTGCTGTCATCCTCACAGAGCCAACCAAATACTCCTCGATGCCCCTCCTCAAGTGAGCCTCCATCGGCCCATACTGAATACCCAGGCCCCTGGCATCAGTAATATCGAAACCAAGCAGTTTCGACAACTGCTCCCTGGTGAAGCCATCAAACTACTCAATAGGGTTTCCCCGGAATGACAACCCAGTAATCGCAGCGAAATCTGTAGGGGTCACGGTCGCCTTCCCCACCTGAAATGAAATGTGTGGGTCGTATCCCACCAGTACTCGCTAAGGGCAACATGAAGTACCTTCGCCCTCTGCGTCAAAGCCACCACGGCTACCGAACTGATAAAGCCTGCCAGGTTGGAGTCAATCACGAACTGTCGTGGACTCCTCTCCTCGTCCTGAGCCACATCTGGGAACATCTCCCATAGCTGACGGACCCCCTCAACACCCCCCTACTCTTCACATTATGCACGTCAATCGGCCCTCGCCCCTGCAGGTAAACACGGTAAAAGTATGTTACTACAGAGATAACATACCCAAAATGCACAGGCACATATCAAAATCACAGAAAATATATCAGCACAAAGATATGGTTCATTTTCCTAAAAATATTTTCGTCCCAATCGAAGTATTAACGGTTCAGAATCCCCATAAATTTCAAAACATTTCGAAAACTCTGTCGAACCTGGAACTTTCAAGTCATTTCGAAAACTCCGTTGAACCCGGAACTTTCAAAACATTTCGAAAACTCCGTCGAACCCGGAACTTTCAAAACATTTCGAAAACTCCGTCTAACTCGGAACTTTCAAAATACTTCGAAAAACCAGTCCAAATCGTAACTTTCAAAATTTACTCCGTCCCGAATTAAACTTACTTTAATTTTGGAAAATGCCCCTAGACATGGAAGTTTTCTACCAAAATTTCTACGTTGTCTACCCATAACGTCAATTGAACTAAGCTACAGTCAATTTCAACAAAGGGGCATCGCAAGGTCAAAAGCCCCAAATCGGGCGCCAAGAACCCTAACTCAATTCTAGTCAAAATTCCTAAAAAATAAAGAATGCAAATTCTAAAAATTAACGGAATTTAGAGAATGCTAACCTTCCTCGCAATCCCCTCCTTGGATTTGTGGCAATCCCGAGCCGGATAAAACTCGGATGGATCCAAAGGAAGAGCGGTAGTTCGCACCGTCCTCCTTAGCCTCGCTCTCTCGTTGTCGGTCCTCCTGTGCCGACCCCTTCGTCCTAATCCTGCTTCCATAATGATAATCTCTCAAAGATTTGAACAAACTCGCAAAAAATTGGAGAAATTTCACTCTTTTCTCTCTTCTCTCTCGCTGAAAATGGTGTTTTCTGGCCATTTCAGTGTCGGCCTGGCCCTGATTTATATAGGTCCATGGCGAAACTCAGTCCGGCCGGCCCATTTTACGCCATAGACTTTTCTTTGCCACTTTAGCCCCTCATCTTTTCAGAATTTCGAATTTAACCCTTTTGTCCTCAAAAGTTAAAAATTCACCAGTTAGATATTTCTAATGCCCCATCTCTAGACATTAAATTTCCCGTTAGTCCTCACTAACATTCTGTCTTCGGACGTTAAATCTCAAACCGTCTTCGGACGTTAAATCACAATCCCATCTCCAGACGTTAAATTTCCCGTTAGTCCTCACTAACATTCTGTCTTCGGACGTTAAATCACAATTCCGTCTCCAGACGTTAAAATTCCCGTTAGTCCTCACTAACATTCTGTCTTCGGACGTTAAATCTCAAACCGTCTTCGGACGTTAAATCACAATTCCGTCTCCAGACGTTAAATTTCCCGTTAGTCCTCACTAACATTCTGTCTTCGGACGTTAAATCACAATCCCGTCTCCAGACGTTAAATTTCCCGTTAGTCCTCACTAACATTCTGTCTTCGGACGTTAAATCACAATTCCGTCTCCAGACGTTAAAATTCCCGTTAGTCCTCACTAACATTCTGTTTTCGGACGTTAAATCTCAAACCGTCTTCGGACGTTAAATCACAATTCCGTCTCCAGACGTTAAAATTCTCATTAGTCCTCGCTAACATTCTGTCTTCGGACGTTAAATATCAAACCGTCTTCGGACGTTAAATCGCGATTTCGTCTCCAGACGTTAAATTTCTCGTTAGTCCTTGCTAATATTCTGTCTTCGGACGTTAAATCTCAAACCGTCTTCGGACGTTAAATCACGATTCCGTCTCCAGACGTTAAAATACCTGTTAGTCCTCGCTAATATTCTGTCTTCGGACGTTAAATCTCAAACCGTCTTCGAACGTTAAATCACGATTCCGTCTCCAGACGTTAAAATTCCCGTTAATCCTCGCTAACATTCTGTCTTCGGACGTTAAATCTCAAACTGTCTTCGGACGTTAAATCACAATCCCGTCTCCAGACGTTAAATTTCCCGTTAGTCCTCACTAACATTCTATCTTCGGACGTTAAATCTCAAACCGTCTTCGGAGGTTAAATCACAATTTCATCTCTAGACACTAAAATTCCCGTTAGTCCTCACTAGCATTCTGTCTTCGGACGTTAAATCTCATTAGCACCTTTAGAAGGTAAATCGGCCGCCATAGTAAGCCCGAGTATCCTTTTTCACTCCAGCAAGTGAACATTCAATTCCCTGATCGTCAATCGTAAGCCCGACCACCTCATTTCAGCGGCAATCACTATAAGCCCACACAACAATCCCTCTTCGGCCATCACTGTAAGCCCGAACACCATATCTCCAGCATGACAAGAGACGAGCGGCAAGTCAGCGTAAGCCCGCACAATAATCTTTCTTCAAAAACCTTTTCATCAAACCCGGAACTTTCAAAAGCATTTCCGTCAAACCCGCAACCTTCAAAAGCATTTCCGTCAAACCCGCAACTTTCAAAAGCCTTTCCGTCAAACCCGAAACTTTCAAAAACCTTTCCGTCAAACCCAAAACTTTCAAAAAAGCATTTCCGTCAAACCCGGAACTTTCAAAAGCCTTTCTGTCAAACTCGAAACTTTCAAAAGCATTTCTATCAAACTCGAAACTTTCAAAAGCATTTTCGTCAAACCCGGAGCTTTCAAAAGCATTTCCGTCAAACCTGGAACCTTCAAAAGCATTTTCGTCAAACTCGGAACTTTCAAAAACCTTTCCGTCAAACCCGAAACCTTCAAAATCATATCCGTCAAACCCGGAGCTTTCAAAAACCTTTCCGTCAAACCCGGAACTTTCAAAAACCTTTCCGTCAAACCCAGAACTTTCAAAAGCATTTCCGTCAAATCCGGAACAGTATCACTTAGGTTCAGACGCCTCCTAACAGTCTCCCTTAGGTTCAGACGCCTCCTAACAGTCTCACTTAGGTTCAGACGCCTCCGAACAATCTCAATCAGGACGAACTCATCCTAATCATTACCTAAGAGGTCAAGGTCCCTACGAGCGGCCCTTGCACCTACAAACTACGATCGGCTTGATTCCCGCTTGGGATACGTAGGAATCCTTCTGCTAAGGGTCCAGCCAGCTGACCGCTCAGGTCTCTCAAAGTAAGGCATCCCCCGATTTGGATCCTTATCTTTTTTCAACGACCCCACTTCCTTCAAAAGTGACATCGCTGAGGGGCTACTGTAAGTAACCAAATCCGGATCGTCAAAATCCGTTAAAAGTTAACCGAAATCCGTTAACTGGCCCTTCCCAGGTTAATCGGAACCCGTTAAGCCCCCCGATCTCGAGTCAACGAGACATCCCGGGACTGCCCCGTGCATACCGAAATCAAAGTGTACTCAACACACGTTATCACACGTAAAAGTACAACTTTCCTCGAAAAAAGCAATTTTCGAGACTTTTCGGGGGCATTTCGGACATTTTCCGAACATTTATTTGAAAAATGAACAAAACCGGAAATAACGGGACAAAAACCCTAGCCCTGGTGAGTCATCGGGACACTTGGCACGCATGAACAAGCCCCCAAATCAACATCAATCAAATTCGAGGGTGAAAAGACCAAAATGCCCCTGAAATTGAGGAACTGGCCGTCCGGCCTGTTTTACTGGAAAACCCAGAATTCTTATCAAGTCCTCAAATTTTCCAAAATACCCAAAAACCTCCTGAAATTGAAGAACAGTTCGGCCGACCCGTTTTACAAATTCACCCTAAAAATACAAGGGCTGTTAAATTCGAAAAAAAGAAAAGAAAAATATTAACTCTCTCAAAAAATATTAACTCTCTCAAAAAACCCCACGGTTCTAAGTGTATGCTTTTACGCCGATCTCCCTCACAAGTCAAACTTAAAAGTTGAGATCAAAGGTCGTTTTCGACCCGAAGTCTTAGCTTTTCAGCTTTGACTTTGACGCAAAACTGCGCTAAAAACATACCAGAAGGTTCAATGTGACGCCGTGTCATCAAACCCTCAACGTATGCACCATGCCAACCACAACTTGGCCAACGCCAAAAGCTAAGGTCCCTCGCGCAAGCGAGTCAAGAGAGGACATGCTGAAATTTCGGCACGATTTTTGCCTTAACTTAAGGATGTTGACTTCGACCGTGACCCGCTGTAAGTACCTAAATCCGGATTGTCAAAATCCGTTAAAAGTTAATCGGAATCCGTTAACTGGCCCTTTCCAGGTTAATCGAAACCCATTAAGCTCCCCGTTCTCAAGCCAACGAAACATCCCGGGACTGCCCCGTGCATCCCGATGTCAAAGCATACTCAACACACGTTATCACACGTAAAAGTACAGCTTTCCTCGAAAAATGCTCTTTTCGGCACTTTCCCGGGGCGTTTCGGACATTTTTCGGACAGTTATTTAAAAAACGGACAAAATTGGGAATAACGGGACAAAAACCCTAGCCTAGGTGAGTCACAGGGGCACGTGGCACGCATGCCAAAGCCCACAAATCAACATCAATCAGATTCCAAGGTGAAAAGACCAAAATGCCTCTGAGATTGAGTGAAAGTCCGTCCGGACTGTTTTACTTGAAAAACCAGAATTGCCAACAAGTCCTCCAATTTTCCAAAATACCAAAAAACCTCCTGAAATTGAAGGGAAGTCCGTCCGGACTGTTTTGCAATTTCACCCTATAAATACAAGGGCTGTCAAAAAACTTGGAAGAGGGAAAAAAATATAACACTCTTCACAAAACCCCACGGCATAAACTGATCTCCCCCCTCTCGAGCCCCGTTTTATCTCGATTTGTGTGAAAACCTCATTTTCCGACCAAACACGAACCAAACAAACTCAAAACACCCTTCCAAACACCAAACCGTATCCCGTATACGTCAACCGAGTCAAAAAGTCAACCCCTAGCCATAGGTAACACTCTCTCTCTAAACACTCATTTCGCCTCGATTTATGCGTCAAATGCCATAATCGTTTCGGTCAAAGTTATTGAAATGTAGACGTAACGCCGTCTACGGGGTCCGATACATTTTACCCCAAAATCATCTTCTCTCCCTTAAGAGAAGTAATTTTGGGTTAAAACGGCGTTTCGGCCCCGTTTTTTACGTTTATGTTATTTACAGTCCGGATCGTTTGATCCATCTATCACAACTTTACAATCCGAACCGTTTGATTCTTGATAGTCATTTACAAAATCTGGATCGTTTAATCCATCGATATCGTCATTTAAATTATGCACTTTTACAACTCCGAGTTGTTTGGCTCGTCGATCGCACCTTTACTATCCGAATCATTTGATTTCGTCGATATCGTACTTTAAATACTGTCATTTACCAGTTCGAGCCATTTGGCTTGTGATAGTATTTATTTATCAAAGTCCGAGTCGCAAAACGACTCGTCGATCGCATATCATTTAACGCCTTTTTTCATAAAATTGGTAACAATGTAATGCCCGGTTCAAAACCGGAGTTCATCATTCGAACTCCTTTTTCAAAATGCGCAAAAGTGACGTTTGGCATCCAAACGCTCATTTTCAACTCAAAATCGACGTTTGACATTCAAACGCTCTTTTCCTTAAAATCAATGTTTGACACTCAAACTAAAGATTTAAACCTGTCCCTCACACCCTCTTCCTAAAAAATTTCAAAATCGACGTTTGTCATTCAAACACTCGCTTTTTTCATAAATCAACATTTGACATTCAAACCAAGATTAAGCTTGTCATTCAAGTCCCCCCTTTTCAAAAATGCAACACACACACACACGCACACAATTTCGAGAAATGTAGAAAGACTCGTCATACGAGGCATTTCGGGTGACCTCCGTACACTCTTCCCGAAACGTAACGTGATCTCCGAACCTAACAATCTCTGGTCTTTAAAGCCATTTCCAAAAGTTTGGGCTCATAATACAAAACGACACATTTTCAAAGCCATTTCCAAAGTTTGGCCTCATAATACAAAACGACACATTTTCAAAGCCATTTCCAAAGTTTGGGCTCATAATACAAAACGACACATTTTCAAAGTCATTCTCAATGTTTGGGTTCAAAATACAAAACCGCGTGGCGACTCCTCTCTCTCTCCCGAAGCGAGGTCCCAAGTTCCGCGAAAGATAATCGCTCGCCGCGCTTTTCGCGTGGGACCTAGGTAATTTCACCCGCATGTCACATATGCTGGAAGTTTACATGACCAGCTAGCCTTAAGTTCACATTTTCCTTTGTCGATGGAACTCGCTTGCCTTAACCCTCACTCGGGATTGTCCATCCCGGGAAGACGATTTACAGGTGAAAAATGAGGGGCTTACAAACGTAGTGTCGGGATTCACTGATTCAAGCCCTAGGTTAGTTGTGAAAAAGAAGAGCAATCTTTTCCAACCAATTAGTGTTTGTGTAATGCCCTAGGCTTTAGTTATGTTTAACTTAAAACCGTTATGTATCATCTTTATCGTTTAAGTTATTATTTGATTATTATATATTTTGCATATTTATTGTAACAATCTCCGTCCCTAATTATTAAGTGAATAATTAGTATAAATGTTAATGGATAATCATATGATGATTATATGCATAGAGATGCACATTAGATTTATGGGTACTTGTTAGAGAACAAGTGACTGGACTTGACCCGTATGAGATTTATGTCATGGTCAAATGTCATAATTAAATCTCATATGGTCACTTCATTTAGTCCCTAGACCTGAGATTATCATGACCTTACATATGATGAAAGTTATGTTTGATTTTAGTCAAACGATATCTTAACACGATATTTATAAAGGCTATCTTTGGCATGATCGGATTCATGATGGGAAGGATGATAAGTCAAGATGGAATTTGTCCCTCGAAAGAGAGATGTTTTGCTTGGGCCCCTCAATGAGTGATAATGATGAAAGTGTATGGCCATACCCCAATGTGATTGGACTATCATTATACTCAACATCGAGAAAGCATTGAACAAATACAAGTTGACGTGGACCATGACTTGTGTTCAATATAACATCGTGAGACAAAGGGAGAAATGGAAGTGTACCATTGGAAACGTGAACTCTTACGTTATATTATTTGGGTAGACATAATGGCTTGCTAGAGTCCGCTTATGTCTTATGAGGGTCGATATAATCAAACTCATTGCCAACATAATATAATCCTATTGGGTCACACACAATTGGAATGAATTGGTTAAACCAAAGGAAGAAAGTTGAGAATTCCTGATATGGATTAATTTGTAGCACGACAAAACTTGTCCAGAAGACTTGTCTAGTCGTGCGACAAACTTGTCCAGAAGACTCGTCTGGTCGCGCGACACTTCAAGCCTAAGGCGGTTTGACAGATAGTTTCCTAATTTGATTAGGAAACAAATACCTATACTAATGTAGTATAAATATTAAAGTCTGTAAATCCTAATTATCTAGCCGAATTTTCAAGAGAGAAAAATCACAAAAGGGCTCTATTGGTCGTGCGACAGAACAGGTCCATGAAAGTCTATGTCACGCGACATATCTTGCCAAATATGGGCAAAATCTCTTTTTCTGCTAATCTGTGATTATGTTGATAATCTGATATGTTTATGTCTTAATCTGGATGCTATAAATTTCTGGAAATTAAGTTTATAGGGCTATGCTAGATTAATTCATTATTTATGCATGCTTAATTAATTTAAATGTGATTTTAATTAATTGTTGCGATGCATGAATTATATGTTCTTAAATGTTAAGAAGTTTTGTTAGATGTTTAGTTGAAACATTGAATTGTAATTTTCTGAATGTTTAGTTGAAACATTAAAATTTGGTTTTCTGATTGTTTATGAGAAACAAGTCAGTTTACGCAAAATTTGATGGTTATCTGATTGTTTGTGAGAAACAAGTCATATACAAAGTATTGATTATTTAGCAAATCAGAGCTGGTATTCTAATTGTGCATGTCTAGGAGAGTTCTGTCGAAAGGAGAGATTTGGTACTTAAGTAGTCCTTGTGGCTCACATATTTTCTTAGGAACTTACCTGGTGCGCGATTATGATTATCTTTGCTGATATGCTTATAATCTGTTTTAAAGAACCTTCATTTAACTTTTAAGTTTTTTATGCCAATCCATGATTAAAACACTTGAGATCACTCGGATAGTTTTGGGTGAGCTTGCCATAGCAAGGTGCTTTGATTCTATTCGTTGTGCGAGCAAGATGAGGAAATGGTGGTTCCTATACGTTTAAAGTGGATGAACTTAATTGGGTTATCAAAATGATTTTGGACCCAAGGCATAAGATGAGATTAAAATATGCTTAGACATATGATGTCTTAAATAAATCTCATAAAAGATCTAAGAGTCATATATGATATGATTGATATTTTCTATCTAATTAATTTTAATCTTGAGCGGTGCGCCATAGCGTACTTGAGATTAAGTTAAAGTTGGATCTTAGCCCATTAAATTATATTATGCTTATTTGCATTGGAAGGTGTATAATTTAGTGGGAGTATTTATGAAATACATGATTTTCTCTTAGAAGATAAATGTGTTAATATTTATGTGTGTTCATATAATTTGCATATTTTGTTGTAGAAGTAGCATTAAACAAATAATTGCGATTCGTCCTTATGAAGGACAAAGTTCAAAAGGAACGGTACAGATAATTCTGATTGGATCAGAAGCCTAAAGAAAGGTTCTTAGGCAAATGTGTACGTTCTTGATGAATCAATTCCTGCTGAACCTACTGCAAATGTTGCAAAGGGCAGATAAGGAGCAACATTAGAAACATGTTGATAATTCTAATGATATTGTTTGTCTTATACTTGCCACCATGTTCAAAGATTCTTATGAAGAACCTTGAGCACATGGTAACTGCTTTTGTTCTAAGCACAATGCACAAAGAAAATGTTTCAAGTGCAAGCTAGGCAAAAGGTGTATGTTATGGTGAAGATTCCTAATGCATGAGATGCAAAAAGGGAGCAATCCGCAAATGTGTTAATGGTTAACACAAGAAATGGGTTCATAAAGGAATGGTAGAAAAGGTAAAGCAAAGGTTGCTAAACCTAGGGCAAAAGTTGCCAAAGCCGAAGAGGCTAAACCCAAAGTGTCTCAAAAGGATGCATTTTGCTACCATTGTAATGAGATTGTCATTGGAAGCAAAGTTGCAAGGCTTATTAGGAAGGCCTAAAAGGTGAAGAAGGGCAATATGATTGCTTCTACTTCAAGTATCTATATGATAGATATTTTCCTTTCGACTTCTTGTTCTTGGGTATATGATACCGGATTGGATCCCACATTTATTTAAATGTGCAAGGAACAAAGAATAGAAAGCTACTAAAAAAAAGGTAAATTAAACCTATGCGTGGAAATGAAGCAAGAGTTGTTGCATTAGCCATAGGGACTTATGAAGTCAATTTACCTAGTGAATTAGTACTTGTTTCGAACAAATGTTACTAAGTTCCGGATTTGGGTAGGAGTATTATTTTCATTTCTTGTATGGATGATGAAGGATATAATTTTCTTATTGAGAATAAGAAGTTTTATATTCATTTAATGATATGCCTTATTGTATTGCATATGTCATTGAATGGTCTTCATATCCTTGATGATAAGAAACAAAATAATTTTGAAGATATCTATAATATAAATGAGAAATCTAAACCGAATAATATGAACAACGCGTTCATATGGCATTGCCGGTTTGGTCAGATAAATAAGAAACATACATCTAAACTCCATTAACATGGATTTTTAGACTCATATGACTCTGAATCATTTGAGGAATGTGGATCTTATTTATTGGGATTATTGACCAAACCACCCTACACTAAGAGTAGTGGGAGGGCTAGTGACTTATTGGTCATTATACATGAGATGTATGTGGACTATTAAGCAGCATTGCTAGGGGAGGATTTTGGTGTTTCATCACATTCACCAATGACTTATCTAGATATGACTATGTCTATCTGATGAAGTCCAAAGGTGAATTGTTTGAGATGTTTCGAACATTTCAAGATGAAGTACAAAACAAATTGGCAAAACTATTAAGTACTTCGATTAGATCGAGGTGATGGATATTTGAGCCAAGAGGTTGACAAATCATCTCAAAACTGTGAAATCATTTCAGAGTTGACTCTACCCGGAACACCACATTGTATGGTGTGTCTGATAGGAGGAATTGAACCTTGTAGGACATGGTTCATTCGATGATGTGTCAATTTGACTTTCCTATTTCCTTTTGAGGATATGCATTAGGAATAATGCGGTTACACTGAATCGAGTCCTTACTAAATCGGTTCCTAAGGCCCCACATGAGATGTGGCATGGAAGAAAACTTAGTTTGTCTTTCATGAAGATTTGGGTTTGCAAAGCTTATAAGAAGAGACTTGTCTCTGATAAGTTAGCACCAAATCTGACAAGGTTATTTTCGGAAATTAATCTTACAACCGCAAAGAGAACAAAACGTTTGTTGCTCTATACGATCTATTTCTTGAGAAATAGTTTCTCAATAAAGAATCTAGTGGGAGTAAAATTAATCTTGAATAAGTTCAAGAATCCGAAAATAATATGGAACCAAGAGTAGAGACGGAACCAAGTTCACAAGGAATTGTGGAACCGGTTCAAGATGCACAAGTCCATCGTAGATCGGATAGGTTACGATCTGAACTCAAGAAATATTGATTTCTTGTATCGGAAAGTAATAAGGCGGAAGTTATTGAAAATGACGATCCTTCTTCCTATCCTGAGGCGATATCCACTCCCAATTCAGATAAATAGTTAGGAACTATGGAATCCGAATTACAATCCATGTCTGATAATCAAGTTTGGAACTTGATTGATCCACCTGAAGGTATAAAAACTAAAGGTGCAAATAGGTCTTCAAGACCGACATGGATGGGAAGGTGTATACTTTCATGACTAAGGATTTCAACAAAAGGGATTTGGGCAAATTCATAGTATCGACTATGTTGAAACCTTTTGTCCAGTTACAATACCAAAGTCCATTAGAATTTCAATTGTCATAATCGCGCATTGTGACTGTGTGATATAACAAATGGGTGTCAAACGGATTTCTTTAAATGGAAAGATTATTAAGGATGTGTATAGTACACAACCTGAAGTTTTGTCGATCCGAGAAATTCTAATAAAGTATGCATGTTGCAAAGATCCATGAGATGGGTTGAAGCAAGCTTCAAGGAATTGGAATCTTCATTTTGATGAAATCATTCAAAGAGTTTGACTTCATCAAGTACGAAGATGAATCTTGTGTATGCAGGAAATTCAGTGGGAGCGTAATATTATTTCTATTGTTTTATTACAATGATATCTTACTCATTGGAAAAACAAAGTTCCGACACTTAAGACTGTCAAGTCTTGGTCAAGGAAAAGTTTCTCAATGAAAGATATGGGTGAAGCCACTTACATCCTTGGTATCAAGATCTATAGAGATAGATCTAAAAGGATAAATTGGATTGAGTCAAAATACTCACATTGACAAGGTTCTTAAAAGAGTCTAAGAAAAGTAACTTGTCAATGGGTCATGGTGTTTCCCTTAGCAATACTCATTGTCTTGTGACAACTGATGAGCAGAAGGAAATGAATGAAGTTCTATATACTCCGGCATTTGGATCTGTCATGTATGCCATGATTTGTACTAGACCCGACGTCTCGTATGCTCCAAGCATGACGAGTCAATACCAATCTGATCCTGTTGAGAACCATTGGATGGCAGTCAAGATGATCCTTAAGTACTTAAGAAGAACTAAGGATACGTTCTTGGTATTTGAAAGGTTGGAAGATAATCTTGTTGTAAGGGTTACATAGATGCTTACTTCCAAACTGACAAAGTTAATTTAAAATCGCAATTAGAGTTTGTGTTTATGCTTGTTAACGGTGCAGTTTTGATTGGAAGAATTCCAAGCAGAAAATTGTAGCCGATTCTACTACTAAGGCCGAATTTTAGCAACACATGATAAGGCTAAAAGAGGCAGTTTAGATCAAAAGTTCATTAGTATTTTGGAAATGTTCCAAGTATCATTAATCGGTGAAACTTTTTTTGTGACAATTGTGGTGCCATTTGTGCAAACAATGGAACCAAGATCACGACAGCGATCCAAACACATACTTAGACGTTTTTCAAGAAATTTATAAAGAATGAGAAGACGTTAAGATATACAAAGTATCAACCAATGATAACATTAGGGATTCACTTACAAAGACCCTCGCACAGGCAGAAGCATGATGGTCATGTTAGGTCCATGAGTATTCGATACATAAATGGAGCCTAGTGCAAGTGGGAGACTGTTGGTGTAATGCCCTAGGCTTTAGTTATGTTTAACTTAAAACCGTTATGTATCATCTTTATCGTTTAAGTTATTATTTGATTATTATATATTTTGCATATTTATTGTAATAATCTCCGTCCCTAACTATTAAGTGAATAATTAGTATAAATGTTAATTGATAATCATATGATGATTATATGCATAGAGATGCACATTAGATTTATGTGTACTTGTTAGAGAACAAGTGACTGGACTTGACCTGTATGAGATTTATATCATGGTCAAATGTCATAATTAAATCTCATATGGTCACTTCATTTAGTCCCTAGACCTGAGATTATCATGACCTTACATATGATGAAAGTCATGTTTGATTTTAGTCAAACGATATCTTAACACGATATTTATAAAGGCTATCTTTGGCATGATTGGATTCATGATGGAAAGGATGATAAGTCAAGATGGAATTTGTCCCTCGAAAGAGAGATGTTTTGCTTGGGCCCCTCGATGAGTGATAATGATGAAAGTGTATGGCCATACCCCAATGTGATTGGACTATCATTATACTTAACATCGAGAAAGCATTGAACAAATACAAGTTGACGTGGACCATGACTTGTGTTCAATATAACATCGTGAGACAAAGGGAGAAATGGAAGTGTAGCATTGGAAACGTGAACTCTTACGTTATATTATTTGGGTAGACATAATGGCTTGCTAGAGTCCGCTTATGTCATATGAGGGTTGATATAATCGAACTCATTGTCAACATAATATAATCCTATTAGGTCACACACAATTGGAATGAATTGGTTAAGCCAAAGGAAGAAAGTTGAGAATTCCTGATATGGCTTAATCTGTAGCGCGACAAAACTTGTCCAGAAGACTTGTCTAGTCGTGCGACAAAACTTGTCCAGAAGACTCGTCTGGTCGCGCGACACTTCAAGCCTATGGCGATTTGACAGACAGTTTCCAAATTTGATTAGGAAACAAATACCTATACTAATGTAGTATAAATATTAAAGTCTGTAAACCCTAATTATCTAGCCGAATTTTCAAGGGAGAAAAATCACAAAAGGGTTTCTCAATTTCTTCCATAGGGTTTAAGAATCTAGCAATTCTCAAGAACTGTTATTGGTTCATTCCAACATGTGGATACTACTAGAGGGTCTTCGCTCGTACAACGATCAAGGCCTAGAGTTCTATGTGTTCAAACAATCTGAAGATTCAAGTTTGTGATTCAAAATCATATTGACGAGTTGTTCGATAGCTCAAGAATGGAAAGCAAATAAGGTTGGTAAATTCTATCTCATAGGAATTCAAATTAATTGTATAGAACGGATCCTAGGGCTCTTGGGTTTTGTGTTATTAGATGCTTAATTCCGCTGCACATGGACCCATAAAACCCAACAATTAGGACTCTGAGAAAACGCGTTTTAAGTAAACTTAAGCGGTAACTACACGTTGCACAAGCCCAAAAGCCTTGAGTCAAATACCCATTACGAAACCTAAGCCCTGCCTTTCGTTCCCTGCAGCGAACATAGAGTGGTTCAGAATTCCGGTTCAGCGCCTCACCAGAATTACAGTTACGGACGCATCAGATAGTTTTTCGGTTCCCTCAGTTTCTTAAGTCAGACTCTCCGACATGTTAGACTCACCGAGAAATCGTGACGGGAACAGAACCCCGCCACCGGTAACCGATATGACACTGGAAGAAGCCATCCAGGCCTGTGAGGTTCACAAGAAACAGAAAGAGGATCAGCAGAATTTCGTGGTACAGCTTCTGAATGAACGGGGTATAGCAGCTATCCCCCAACCAGACGGTACTTTCGTTCTAATCGAGGATGACGATCCTTCCCGATCAGCTCCTCAAACCTTCAACCAGGTTCCTCCCCCGTCAAACATCGGGAATCCTTCAAATCAAGGAAACAGCCGACCAAGGCTTCATATTGCCACCTCTCAAGGCACCCCCATCATATACGGCCAAGCCGGTTCTACCCCCATCACTCAATACAACCAGCGCAACGCTGGACCATCTCAAACAGATCCCAATATCCTCCAGTATCCTCCCGGGTTCAACCCGTTGCCTATACACGAACCTCAAAACACCGGGATGAAACCCCGATACAACCCAGAAAAGGCCCCCATATATCCACATATATCAAGCCTCCCACCTTCAATTACTGCTTCTCTAATAGCCGCACCAGGCACCGAGCCTCAAAGTCCACCACTGGACCCAACCCTGGCCTGGATGGTCGAACAAATGAAGGACCTGAAAGCCAGCATGGGCAGCTCAAAGAAAGAAACGCTCAGATCTACAGATCCGGGAATGGTCACACCTCTCCCTGCCAAGTTCAGAATGCCAGAAATGGACAGATTCGACGGGACCGAATGCCCACAGACACATGTAGACACCTACATTCTCGGCATGAGAGCAAAAGGAGCAACCCTCCAGCAAATGGCCGACCATTTCAAGCACACTCTTAAGAGTTCAGCATTACGGTGGTTCCTAAGGGTCAAGCCCGCAGATCGCCATACCTGGGATCAGATCAGCAACAGCTTCCTAGAGCGGTACCGATCCAACCTAGAATGGGAGACAAGTCGTGAAGACTTAATCACCACCGAGCAAAAAACAGATGAAAGTGTTGGAGAATTCTACAAAAGGTGGAGCTGGAAACTCTCCGACATGGAGCCACTCTCCAAAGACGAACAAATGCGGATCTTCAAGTCCTGCTTGAGGCCGTCCATCAGAACACTCATCAGCCATCACTTCTTCACGGATCTCCGAGCCATGGTCAATGCGGGCTCACAGTTCAAGAAGGACCTCAAAGAAAAGCTGGCTACAGTTCCATCTTACAGATACAGATCAACAACTGCATTCAATCCTGCACCGGCCCCCGGCAAAGGGAAAGATACTTCTGTCAACTACATCCATCAGGGACAACAGTCAAGCAACAGAAACCCAGCCCTGCAAAGCAACGACTCCCCCAAGAAGCAACCTTCCATACACTTCGACAAGCTGGATATGCCTCTGAGTAAAATGCTGGAAGGACTAGTCAAAGAAGGCCTCCTCAAGCCTGTTGAAAACTATAAACCGAAGAATCCTACAGCCAATGCTGAAAAAAGCAAGTACTGCACCTTCCACCGATACCATGGGCATGCAACCGACAATTGCCTGGGGTTACGGTATGAGATCCAGAATCTGATAGAAGAAGGAAAGTTGGAACATCCCCGCGGACCTA
This sequence comes from Adenophora triphylla var. japonica, assembly GCA_022495995.1. NCBI lineage: Eukaryota > Viridiplantae > Streptophyta > Magnoliopsida > Asterales > Campanulaceae > Adenophora > Adenophora triphylla. The sequence goes on from JAFEMH010003385.1 coordinate 64,352, forward strand.
ATACAGTCAGAAACCCTTTTCTGAACAATAACAGTGTAAACTCCATCGAGTGGGTGCCAAAGAAGATTGCAGCAGAGCCAGTTCCTCCGCCTCTTCCAGCCAAGTCCTCATCAGACGTCCACATCTGGTACGATATTTGTGACTGCTCCGAATGCCTTGAATATGAGTTCCAGGACATGATCAGGGGTGATTCTCCCAGAAAGAAGAAGAAACAGTCTTCTCAGCAGAAATTGAAAGAAAGATACGAAGCCGGAGACACCAGCGTGGGTACACTCGGAGAGCCATCCAGGAAGTTCGACTACTATGTGCTCTACTCCAGCAAGTCTTCCCTTCCTTCAAGCAGCACAACTTCAGAACAGATAGGGGTGGGAAAGCCAAAATATCCTGCTGACACCAAAGTTCAGACCTCAGGACACAAGAAGATCTCAAATCTCGGCAACCTTACTGCCAGCCAGAAGCCTAATCTCCCGCAGGATCAACCAAGGTTCAACTTGCCCAACTTCAGAGCATGGACCGACAAAGGAAAGTCAAAGCCAACTTGACACTCGCACTCAATCAACGTGCTGACCAAGAGCGGCCACTGCCACAAACAACCTCAATGCAATCCCGAGGCACCACCAAAACCTTTGCCTCTCTAGAGGAAGACAGGAAATGGATGGCTCTATGACTCTCCCTCTCCAGAAAGAGATCAGATCTACGATCCCAGACTGTACGTCAGCATGCTCACCTTCTGTGATGAAGACCTACTAAAAGGGGTTATAGGACACAACGAAGATCTGCACATCACTGTTCGGCTCAACACTATATCCCTCCATGGAGTCCTGGTAGACAACGGATCAGCAGTCAACGTCCTTCCCTCAGCATGATGCGAGCCTTACGCATCGATGAAGGCCATATGACCCCATCTGCCCGAACTATCAAAGCATACGACAGCACGTCTCGTCCCATCCTGGAAACGGTGACTCTGGATCTTTGGTTCGAAACCCAAATGGTACCAGTAAAGGTCCACGTGATAGACATTCTGTCCGAATTTATAGCTCTGATGGGACGCCCATGGCTACACCACATGAAGGCCATAGCCTCCACTCTCCATCAGTGTGTCAAGTTCATAAACCGACAAGGAGATCTCGAGGTCATCAGAGGAGACAGTTTCCTCATAGGCAATGAAGCCGAAATGCCAACTAAGCGTGCCCGCAGCCGTGCACCTGTGCTACCTCCTGCAAACCGACAAAAGGACAATCGGGGCAAATCTCATTAGAATCCCTCAGAGTCCGGAGGTGCTAACTACGTTAACGCTCTTGAGCACGAGGCCTGAAGCGATCAGATTCATCAGGTTCAATTGTCGTTTTCGAGACCTGGATCCAGAATGGAAAGAAACCTTGGACACCGCAATGATACGAGGACACAAACCCCCAATCTCTGATCGAAAGTTCATCAGCATCCTTCGAGCAAGCTCTCTGGACACACCAGACGAAGAAATCTTCACAATAAAGGTCAACAAACACCGGCACACTCGTGAAGAATGCATGTCAGTCGTCTGGGATGTTTTACACATGGAATTTCCCACCAAGCCCCTCTGCTCAAGCAGAGGACATAAAGTTCTTCTAGCAGTACCAGCTTCGCAACAGGGCACAATACGTCCTTTGATCTGGGTTGAACTGTCAGGCGGCAACGAATCAGAACTCTCCGGAGTAAAAGACGCGGCAGATCCGCGGGAAGATCCTTACGTACACATGCTCAGTCTCGGGGATGACACCAGTGTGAGGACCCCGACCCGGAACCTACACGTGTCCGAGCTGGAGCGTCCTCAAACTAACCCAAAAATCCTAAACTTTAAAAAACTTGATTTAACTTTCAAACATAAACACAACCATTTTAAAATACTCTACCTCTTTCCACATTAGAGGGAGAGTTGACCAACCTTGAAAGTAATAAACGGTTTTAGTTACAAAAAGATATCGAATATAAAATAGAATTAAAGTTTATGAATACAACCCTGAAATTGTCACGGCCTGGATCACAAGTGATATCCAAGGTGATAACAGCACCAACGATAGCACTTGGGATAGCACACACACACTCCGAAATAAAACAACTTTTAAAAGAGTTTTGCAGCGGAATTAAAAGACACAAGAGTTAATTTTCTCAAGTTATATAATTATATAACTTGAGGGTGGCTCAAAAGCCAAGACTTTATCTTCACTATATAAATGATTACAAAGCCGAAAGTTTCCTAACTCTATTACAAGTAGAAAACGAATAGATCAAAACACAAACCCTATTCTACCCAAAACACAATCAAGTCCAAAGTACTTGAGAGTGGAAAGACAAAGTATGGGAGAAAGAGCAAATGGAACCAAAGATGTGTTTTGTCTCTTGTGCAAGGAGTGTAAAAGATGTGTGTAAATTGGTATGTCTTCAAATGTCCACACCTTGCCCATTTATAGTCTTCAAATGACTTGAAGGCTACTCAAAATAACAGCCTTGGGGCTGTTTTGGACGTTGAGGAGGAAGTGGGGAAGTGGCTGGAGTGTTCCTCAATTTAAGCAACCACTTTCCTTCAAAATAGCAACCGTGTTGTTTGATCACCAAGCCCAAGCTTCAACGCCTTGTACTCCCTAGCTTTATCCATGTTGTACTCTCTTTGAATCAGCAACAAACCCTTTGAATAAGTCTTCCCACGTTTTTAATGTTTGCTAACTCAAAGAAGGTCTTGGACGGTTTATGCATAAAATGTTATTTATGCATAAATCTTTCTTTTCTAAATTTCCCATGTTTCTAGCTCATTCTCCAATCATATTGCAACCTGAATTATGGACATACACCATATACTATACAGATAATATTAGCACATTAGTACATAAATAAATAATCAAGAAATGTACAACTATATAAATTCCAGCACAGGAAATCATCTACGATATCATCTACGATATCATCTGGGAAATCATTCAGGATATCATCTGCGTTTTACACTAACAATCTCCCCCTTAGTTGGATATTTCTTCTCAAACCTAATGTGCTGCAAACCTGCAATTTATCAGTCCATATAACATAAACAGAGCATAGAGCATAGAGTCAAAACATAACATCTCCATGTAGATTAACTTCCCCTTAATTAGAGGAACTAACCGAAACTTATGTTTTATCGAAAATACTAATTATAAAAACAAGTTTTCACAAAAACAAGTTTTTCAAATAACTAGTAATTAAACCCAAAGATAAAACATAGAGTCTAAACAAAAACAAATACCAATCACCAAAATATCAAAGTCTGAACAAACAAACCAAGATACGAGTTGTTCCAAAACAGAAATTGTTTTTCCAAACCAAATAAAAAATACCTTTCTTAACCAAATACCAAATACCTCAAGTAATATCCGCAAAGAAGACCACCACAAAGCACTATCTCCCCCTGTTTGGGAAGAAATTAGCTTGAACTTCTTTTCTTGGTGAGTTGTGCCGTAGGTTGGAAAGAGGAAGTAACTTTCCTTTTGATTTTCTTGGTTGGAGGAACGGGTGGTAACCAATGGAGGTTCAACAATGGACATGGCCATTCTAGGTGAAGCCATCTCAGTCAACACAGAAGATATGTCCATGGGATAGGTAGCACTTGAGACAACACCTGGTGATCGTTCCAATGGTGCGATAGAAGTTTTGAATGGAGAAGCCATGGTTGGAGATTTAGGAAAGGTTATGAGGAAGAGAGACACGGTGAAAGAGAAAAGTATAACCATGTAGGGAGTGAGACGATTAGAGAGATAAGAGAAAATAGAGAGAAAATAGGGAGATTAAACAACCACTACAATTAAGCTCTCATATTTAAACTTAACCACTCATCCTATTTATCCCCAACAACCAAGAAACAGTCCGGCCATTATCCCCTTTTTTTTTTCTTTTTTTTTTTTTTCCTTTTTTTTTTTTTTAATTTGTACGAAAAATAAATAAAAAAATGAGTAAACAAAATATTTTGCAACTAAACCCGAAAATTATGAGCACAAAATAAAAATAAATATGGGTTAGTTACTCAACAATGTTTACCAAAAATAAAGGAAACTTGTTGAAGACGTTTTCAAAATCGTAAACTCTTTAATTTAAAAAAAACTTTCAGATTTTGAAAAATTAATCAACAACATTTCGAAAATATGAAATAAAAAACTAATATAGCACACATTAATGTGTTAAGGCAATGAGGGTAACACTTAGGATAACACATGTGATATAAATCCCCTTGATAAATATTTTCATTTTCAAGCATAACAAGCTGAGCATTTTTAGGCACTTCAGGCATAACAAGCTGAGCATTTTTCATGCACTTTAGGCATTATAAGCCTATATTCTTTTTAAGTACATTGCTTGTTATAAATGATCAATACACTTCTTTAAACAAGAAAGCATCGTAATAACGAGCTCCGTGCTTCGAGTTTTATTTCAAGTGTAGAGATAGAGTGATCTATGCCTTTCAAGTAGGGTACACTGTAGTAGCGAACTCCATGTCTCTAATACTAAGCATAAATCACCTCATACATTCTCATTGGCAAGAGTACATCGTTGCAGCGAACACCGTGCCCCGAGCTCGAGAGAAAAGTATGGATAAATGCCTTTGTCTTTTATTTATCAAAAAGAAAATATTAGTGACTTTGTCACTTTAAGCATATGAAGGGGAATGATATCAGACGTGCTAACCTAAATAATAACCTACCATAACAAAAAGGTCAGCATGTGCCACGGTTAGAACTAAGCTAACCAGATTAAAAGAATATAAAAGCATTTTTTTTTTAAATAAAGAGAAAAAATACACTAATATACAAGTGTTACCCTGAGTGATAGCATCACCTGGGGTAGCACAGACAAACAATTTTTTTTTTTTAAATAATAAGAAAAATTAATGAAACATAATATACAACAAATAATCCAGGAGTTTTTAAATGAAACAAAAATCAAGAGATTTTTTCAAACTAGAAAATCTCTCGTGGTTAAAAACTTGAATCAAAAAATCATTTTTTAATTCATTAACAACCCTTTTAGATTCAAGTTTAGATACAAAACAAGAATGATTTACCTTAACATATTTTACCATGTCTCGGTAATTTACTGGTTCCTTGTGTCTTGTTTGTATCCCATCGTTCAAATCCCCGATCACTTGGCTTATAGGATGATTCTTTTGAATTCTCAAAGGGGGATCCCTCCTCACTGGATCATTAACTCCATTGGAGTTCTTATCATCTTCATTTTTTGCACTTGGATAGATTTTTGGTGTTATCTCTAGTGTTGCCGTATCAATGACAACACTTGGTCCAACACCAGACTTAACACAAGGATCAACATTTGAGGTAACACTTTCTTCAGCAACTTCTTCAAGTTGTTCAACCCAAATTATAGGAGTGTCTACAACTGATTCACCTGCAATGCTAGCCAAATCATCAAACAAAATATTTGCATACTCTTGAACGATTCTCAATCTCAAATTATACACACGAAATGCAAGACAATTTTGAGAATATCCAAGAAAAATGGCCTTGTCACACTTAGAGTTAAATTTACCTAAATGATTTCGATCATTCAATATAAAACAAACACACCCAAAAACATGAAAGTAATGAACATTAGGTTTCTTCCCATTCAAAGTCTCATAGGGTGTCATTGTTGTACCAGGTCTTAGAAAAACTCTATTAGAAATGTGACAAGCCGTGTTCAATGCTTCAGCCCAAAATCTTTTCGAAATACTTTTGGAAAACATCATGGTACGGGCCATTTTCAGCAAGATCCTATTTTTCTTTTCGGCCACACAATTTTGTTGGAACGTTTTAGAGGTCGAAAATTCATGGTGAATTCCCCTTTTTTCACAAAAAGTAGAAAAGGAAACATTATAAAATTCTTTTCCATGATTAGATCTTATATGAAAAATAGGTGAGCAAAACATATTTTTGATTTTGGAATGTAAGAATTTAAACTTATCAAAAGTTTCAGATTTTTCTTTTAAAAAATAGATCCAAGTAAACCTAGAAAAATCATCCACAATGACATAAGAATACCTCTTACCTCCCAGGCTATCTACCTCAATTGGACCCATTAAGTCCATGTGCAAAAGTTGAAAACAATGTGTTGTTCCAAAGTGTTGCTCTTGGTGTTGGGCAACATCTGGGTAACACAGGTTTGCTTATATTTAAGGCAATCCCCACACACAAATTTATCTTTAAAAATCAATTTGGGAATTCCTTTAATAGCATCAAACCTAACAAGTTTCTCCAAATCTCTGTAATGGAGATGTCCCAATTTTTGATGCCACAAAAGTGTGTCATCAATTTTTGCCGAATGGCAAACCTGTTTGTCTTCAACAAGATAACAATTGTTACTAGATCTAGTTCCTGTCATCACACAATTGTTAGTACAATCAAAGACTTCACAAGTATTTTTGTTGAATTTTACCTCTAAGTTGTCATCACAAAGTTGGCTAATACTAATTAAATTAGCTACAAGCCCATCTACATGCAAGACATTCTTTAAAGAAGGAAATCCAGAGACATTAAGTGTTCCTTTACCAATTATGTTACTCCTACTACCACCACCGTAAGTTACACTACCACTTTGAATTGGTTCATAATCTTTTAAAAACATTTTTGTTCCCGTCATATGGCGAGAACAACCACTATCAAAATACCAAGAACCTTTCACATTTGTTTTCAAGGCAGTATAAACGACATCACACCTCAGATTAGGCTTAGATTTACCTGACTTCTTACTTGGATTTTTAACCTTCAGACTTTCTGTGTTATCTCGAGTCTTTGGGTAACACCTCGGGTAACACAGAGGTACGGGACTGTTTTTTCAAAAGAGTTCGACAGCTTTTCTTAACATGTCCAGGGGTGTGACAATACTTGCACACTTTCTTTTTGTCTGAGGTTTCATTAGGAGAAAAATGTTCATTGTTAACTTGTTCTTTAATAAAACACATTTTATCATCCTTATTAGCCAAAGTAGAAGTGATTGCTTTTAAAGACTCTTGGAAACCAATACCTGCCTTGGGAGGTTTACTCACACCAAGGATTTTATCCAACTTGGAAGACCTCGTATTGAGCTTCTTGAATGTGGCCTCGGCTAAAGTTAGTTTGGCCTTGACTTTGTCCAGCTCTGCATCCTTCTTGGTAAGTTGGACCTCTAGCTTAGTCATGCCCTCTTTCAACTTCGAACTTCGTTGGTCAAGAACACCACCTTTTTGTTCTCCTTCTTCCATTCTACAAGCAATTTCTTATAGAGGTTCTTCAATTCAACAATGAGCTCATCCTTACCAAGCTCATCCTTTTGCTCATCTTCACGTGAGCTTCCTGCATCCATGTTAGTTGAAACCATAAAACAAACAACATTAAGAAAACTGAAATTTTTATACTGCCGGATGATATCTCGGGTGTTATCCTGCAGGGTAACACTCGAGATATCATTTTCGCATCCGAGTCACAAACAGTGACAAGCATAGCCGTTTGGTCTGAATCTTCAGATTGGTTGGTTCCATCTTCTTCATTGTCACTAAGGTACACCCATATATGAACGGACTCTAGTTGTTTGAGAATCAACTTGGTTAGATTTAGGGCTGACCTCAATGAGAATTCTATTAGAAGAACATTAGGAATAGACTTTAATGCCCAAACATCAATTAATTTGATGCACGGACACAAGAGAGTCTTTACATATACATAAAGAATAAAAAGTCTTCCTAGAGATGGATTAGCAAGATTCAAAGCCATGACAAAAAAGACCGAACACTTAGTATCGTCAAGTGATAGGCTCTGATACCAATTGAAATTGGCACGGCCTGGATCACAAGTGATATCCAAGGTGATAACAAAGACCAACGATAGCACTTGGGATAGCACACACACACTCCGAAATAAAACAACTTTTAAAAGAGTTTTGCAATGAATTAAAAGACACAAGAGTTAATTTTCTCAAGTTATATAATTATATAACTTGAGGGTGGCTCAAAAGCCAAGACTTTATCTTCACTATATAAATGATTACAAAGCCGAAAGTTTCCTAACTCTATTACAAGTAGAAAACGAATAGATCAAAACACAAACCCTATTCTACCCAAAACACAATCAAGTCCAAAGTACTTGAGAGTGGAAAGACAAAGTATGGGAGAAAGAGCAAATGGAACCAAAGATGTGTTTTGTCTCTTGTGCAAGGAGTGTAAAAGATGTGTGTAAATTGGTATGTCTTCAAATGTCCACACCTTGCCCATTTATAGTCTTCAAATGACTTGAAGGCTACTCAAAATAACAGCCTTGGGGCTGTTTTGGACGTTGAGGAGGAAGTGGGGAAGTGGCTGGAGTGTTCCTCAATTTAAGCAACCACTTTCCTTCAAAATAGCAACCGTGTTGTTTGATCACCAAGCCCAAGCTTCAACGCCTTGTACTCCCTAGCTTTATCCATGTTGTACTCTCTTTGAATCAGCAACAAACCCTTTGAATAAGTCTTCCCACGTTTTTAATGTTTGCTAACTCAAAGAAGGTCTTGGACGGTTTATGCATAAAATGTTATTTATGCATAAATCTTTCTTTTCTAAATTTCCCATGTTTCTAGCTCATTCTCCAATCATATTGCAACCTGAATTATGGACATACACCATATACTATACAGATAATATTAGCACATTAGTACATAAATAAATAATCAAGAAATGTACAACTATATAAATTCCAGCACAGGAAATCATCTACGATATCATCTACGATATCATCTGGGAAATCATTCAGGATATCATCTGCGTTTTACACTAACAAACCCTTTAAAAGAATTATACCAACATACACTTTCTACACCAACCTATACATAACCCGACAATTCCCAAAATACCACTTCTAAACTCCTTTCCGCCCTCACTTGGTCGGTCCACCTGTCTCGGGATCTAAAACATTAAAGGGAGAGGGGTGAGAATAAATCTCAGCAAGCTATTATGAATGCAGCAATATGCCATATAAGATGCAACACATAACAAGTTGCATATAACACATTGGAAAAGCTGTAAACACCTTACATTACCTTGGTTTACCTTTTCCCGTCTGAACAATAGTCGTACAACATTGGGTATAATAATACTCCAATCTTACAGTGAGCTGCTTAAGCAATACTCACATCTTATAAGACCCGTTTTTCAGGGAACCAAATAAGATAGTAGCAACTCTGTAAGGCTTTTGGCTCAATACGAGATGCTATAACCCCAACCCGCGGCCACAGGAGGGGACAGCCACAGTATAACATAATCCGATCACATTAGGTCACACTTCCATAATTGATCGTATTATGTTATACCCCCAATATCAGCTGATTAAACACATTATCAAGCACATAATAGTTACTTGAAATATAATCCACAAAGGGGATAAGCAACATAGCCACATGGTAAAATATACTCATGCTCAACCAACATCATAGTGCAACATTTAAGTAATACACTATGCATAACATAATCAATGAATATGTAGTCAAATGAGGTAACAATATAACCGGATAATCCACACTTGGGATAATATAATAACATGCTAAATAATCCACAAAAGGGGATAAGCAATATAACAACATATCATAAACAATTCCTACGTAGTCATTACACAACTTCGGATAACCTCAATAAGAGTTCATGATCTACCATCCAAGTTCGAACTACATTGGTGAAGTACAAATCAAGCTTAATAACCAATTTCCGAACAATATTCTGTATTACAAGGTCTCTATAGGGATTCATGCTAAATTTATCAAGTTGTGGTCACAATACTTAAGTGTCCCAAGTTCTACTTTAATCTAAGTTGAGAAGGGTTGATTCATATCCGAATTTGATTAGGTTCCCTTAGTTTATAGAGGTTAGGAGTCATGCCACTAAGTTGTTGGTAAATCGAAAAGAAAAGAAACTAAGGAGGTTCTGGCATTATGGGCGACCGCCCATGCCACTTGGGCGACCGCCCAAGTGGTCCTCAAAAACAACCCAAGTTACTGCCCTCTTGGGCGACCGCACAGATCCTCTTGGGCGACCGCCCAAGAGGATTTCCAAGGCACCCTAGTTCTGGCCGCATGGGCGGCCGCTCATGCCCCCTTGGGCGACTGCCCAAGGCCTTTTTCCAGCAATTCCCAAATTCCAACCTTTTACACTTAGCTTCTTTTCCTTTTCTTTTTCTCTACTTTACATTCAAGAACACCCAAAGGATTTCTTAGCCTTACCAAGTTCATCCTAACTCATGAAAACCCAAGATAAAGTAAACCTAGATTATTTACCCCTAAATCTTCCACCCATTTCCTTTTCTCTAAATCATCTTTCAAGAACATTATCTTCATTCCATTTCCTTTACCAATCACTCAACTCTTATAAGGTTCCCAAAGCATGAAATAAACATCACTATAACAAGAATAACATCTAAGAGTTTATGAACATTCATAAGAAGGAAAATCATAACAACTCACTTTAGGGTTTTAGAATGGAAAGTTGAATCTTCTTAACTTGATTGATTCTCCTTGATGATCCAACCTCAAAGATGTTCTTGAACTTGAAAATGGTGGAGAAATGGCTAGCTTCAAGACTTGGAAATTGGAGCTTCAATGGAGGTTCTAAGGCTTTCTCTAGGGGAAGTATGAGAAAGAATGGTGGAGGGAGGAGGAAGTAAGAGGATGGGATGGAGGAGGACACATGGCAAGAGTAGGGAGAGTTAGATATTTTGGCCCCCCATCAATAATCTAGAATTAAAGGCTTTCACCCAATTTAAATTAATCCTTCCCCCTAATTATTTATTCTACCCATTTTAACCTCCTCTCACTATTTATCTATTTTCTATTTTTATTATTCTCCATGGTTCTTATTTAATATCCAATAAATTCTTAAAAGATTCTAAATTTACTTCTCACCCAATTTATCTTAAATTAAGAATTTAAAGACATAATTGAACACATAAAGCTAACATAAATATTAAAAGCATATAATAGAATATTTAAAATTAGTGCCTAGGGTTGGGGTCGTTACAACCAGTTCCAACGAGGTCACCTACAACGAAGGCTCAAATACCATGGAAATCGTCAAACTTAATGTCCAGTACAGACAGTTATTCGGCGAGTGGAAGCAAATGGTGGACATGACAAAGAATCCTTCTGATCATGTAACCGATAACGACTTCGTTAACATCATCTTCTCAAGATATCCCGACGAGACCAAGGATCCAGTCCTTATTGTCAGATTCTGCGATGCAAAAGTTACCCTCGATGATTGCCTGATCATGGTAAACGAGGTCCTTGCCAAGAGAGCTCAAGGCTCATCATCATTTCCAGTTATCAGCCCCAGTGGCAACCGGCCCGTGCCGTCAGTCAAACTTACAGCCAAGAGCGCCGCCAAGGCCGAAGGCATCGACAAAGGAGACAAAGCTCCTCACATTGCTACAAGTCAGATCAGCCTCGGGAACGCCTCCAGCAGCCACCCTGAGAACAACTACGAAAGTGCTCCCAGTGAGACAGATCAAGCTTCGGAAGAAAGTAACGATCACCACGGCCACAGATCTAGAAATCCCGTCAGCAAGCTCCTAGAACTGATAGATTTTGCTCTCGAACGAGATCACGAGACCATTAGCATCGCAGAATTCAACACGCCCGTCGGTTTGATCAAACAGATATGGGCAGACTTCTTGGTGACCGAGATCAAAGAAGGCCGCATGGAATGTCCAAGCACGACTTCCTTCGTCAATGTAATCCAAGTGTTTTCGCCATTCGGAGATTTGGATGTAATGACAGTTCTAGACACCAGTCAGACAGCGCGCACCTACGGAGACTGCTTAACTCTCGCAAGAAAAGCCCTCCTGGAACTAGCTGCACAAGAAAATCACCTCTAGAACGAAAACAAAGCTCAGAAGACTCACAAGGACCAAGCCCTTAAAGCGTCACAAGCAGTTGCGAATCAACGGATCGAACGATCCGGACGGTAAATGACAGAAAAGTAAAAAACGGGACTCGAACGCCGTTTTAACCCGAAATTACTTCTCTTGCGGGAGAGAAGATGATTAGGGACTAAAAGGTATCAAGTCCCGTAGATGGCGTTACGTCTACATTTTGAGAACTTCGACCGGATCGAAAGTAGCGTATGACATGTAAATCGAGACAAAACGGAGTTTAGAGAGAGAGTGTTACCAATGGCTAGGTATTGACTCTTTGACTCGGGAGGACGTATACGGGATACGATTTGGTGTTTTGAAGGTGTTTCGGAAGTGTTTGGTTCGTGTTTGGTCAGAAAACGTGGTTTTCACGTAAATCGAGACGTTTTCGGGGCTCGGAAGGGTGTTTGGTTGGCTGGAACCGTGAGGTTTTGATGAGAGTTAATATTTTTTTACCCTTTTTACTGAAGGGAAGGAGCTGTATTTATAGGGGGTGAAAATGAAGAACAGGTCGGCCGGCCTAAACTTCAGTTTGAGGGACTTTTGAGGTATTTTGGAAATTACTGGGACTGACTGATGATTCTGATTTTTCAGGAAGAACAGGCCGGCCGGCCTAACACTCAATTTCAGGGGTATGACTTTTTACCCTTGAATTTGATTGATGGAGATGGGGGAGGCTGTGCATGTGTGCCACGTGTCTAGCTTAGTCGTTAAGACTTGGTTTTTGCTCCGTTAATCCCGGTTTTGACTGTTTTCTAAATAACTGTCCCAGAAAATGTCCGGAATAGTCTCGAAAAGTCCCGAAAATTGCGTATTTCGAGGAAAGTGGTACTTTTACGTGTGATAACGTGTGTTGAGTACACTTTGGAATTTGGATGCACGGGGCAGTCCTGAAAAGTCTCGTTGACTCGGAAAGAGGGAGTTTACGAATTTCGGTTAACTTTTAACGGATTGTAACGATCCGAATTTGGGTACTTACAGTAGCCCCTCAGCGACGTCACTTCCGAAGGAAGTGGGGTCGTTGAAAAAGATAAGGATCCAACGTAATGTTTCGTTCGGGGGGGGGGGGGGACATTATGAAGCTAAGGGATCATGTACTCTTTTTCCTTCACTAGAGTTTTTATCCCATAGGGTTTTTCTCTAGTAAGGTTTTAATGAGGCATGTTAATTAGCAATGGACATCCAAGGGGGAGTGTTATAATATACTCCCTCCGTCCCGCTGATTACTTCACCCTTTTGGCTCCGGCACGCAAATTAAGAAAGTGGGTGGGAAGAAAAAATGTTGTGAGTGTAATTTGAAAATAGGAGAGAGAATGAGTGGAGGGAATAGTAAATTATAATGGTATTGTGAGTATTAAAATAATGTAGGAGAGAATGAGTGGAGGGAATAGTAAAGATTCCTTTGCCAAAAAAGGAAAGGTGAAGCTTTCAATGGGACGCCCAAAATGGCAAAAAGTGAAGTTATCAGCGGGACGGAGGGAGTATTTTTGTGTGGATGTCCTTTGGACAAAGCTTACGAGAGAAGCTTTGGAAGATAAACTTTCGCGATGCTTTGTTAATATCTGATGGCAAGATTACGAAGGAAGCTTTGTAAATATCTTCGCGAATCTTACGATGGAAGCCTTACTAAAGGATAGTGTTAATCGTTATGAAAGCTTATAAAAAAGGAAGCCAATTTTCATCTACAAATAGTAGGCCTTAATTTTTATGTTAGGAATCTCATAAGTTTCTGACTTCTATTTTTTTGAAATAAAATAGTTCTATAATTTTTCTTTTAGTTCTTCAGTTTTATAACATTTGGGTTAATCTCAGCCCCATTTGTTGATTTGTCTTTATATATTTGATATGTATTGTATGTAGGATATTTAACCACATTTTTCATTTTACTAAATGTCTTCCACATTACATAAAGCCCAATTGATCCAGAACTTGAAAAAATGGAGGTATGGCCCCAGGCCCCATTGAATGTCAATGCATAATTTTCAAAAAGTTTCTTTGTTTAGATGCTTAATTCCATTGGTTGATTGATTTTAAAATCCCTTTTCTTTCTGAAAGTCTCCGTACATAAATCTAAATTATATCTTAAAAATAAATATTACTAGTTTGTCCAATTCTCTTAGTTTGAAAGAGCCCACAATTGACCCCTTCATCACATAAACTCAACTTAACCACCCCTTAATTTACTCAGTTTTGCTGTCCCATTTGATCATTTCCTAACCAAAAACAAAATATATACTCCCCTTCACACAACACACAATCCATCATACACACAAAGAGAGAGAGAGAGATTATACACACAAACCACCATGAGAATCAAATTGATCATATCATTACCCATTTGGATTCTTAGCAAAGCAAGAGACTATTACATGAAAACCATGTTTGATTGTGGTGGAAGAGGCTACCGAGCCAACGCAATGGGCTATGCTTATACGCCAGCCCCACAAGGTTCCCACTCAACCGGTTTTAAGGGAATGACGGAAGAAGACATCAAACAGCTCGTTGGGATGTCAATAAAGATGGGGCAAACTGAGGCGGCCGAAGAGTTGCTGAAAGTGAGTACGCTGCAGGGGAGGAGTTATAGTGTTGGGGTGGGTAAAATTGGAAGGATTGATGAAGAGAAGCCTTGTGATTTTGTTGAGGTTAATGATAAGATTAAGGAACACATCACGTATCAAAGAAGTAGAAGCTATGCTGTCAGAAACAGGAAGGTCTCTATTGTTTTTTAGAAGATTCTGAAATGAACATCGACTTGGGCTTGGGATTGCTACAGCGCTGCACCCATCAAAACCGCACAATAACAATAAAATGTAAAAAGTCTATTATCAAATGAAAAATATTTAGAAGGAATGTAATGTAATGTAAAACATTTAGTAGTACATGTACTTTTACAAGGTAATGTTGTATAAATGTTTAGATATCTTCGATACGAAAATCACACGATGGAGATTAAAGCAACGTATGCCGAAGCAAATCTCCATAAGACAATATTTCGCCTCCGTAATTGTGCAAACGGATCAATTAGCGAATGTCTCCCAAGATACAACGCTTTTTACCAAGAGTTAGTGTGCACTTTAACTAACTTTGAAGGACGAACCAAATTCAGACTTGCTCTTAGTCTTCGAACTTTGAAGAAAGAACGATGAACGAACTCTTTGAATAAATTAAATCACTTTGAATGAGGGAGAGAGAGAATTGGATTCTTGTGTTTGACTTGATAACAACTTGGTTGGATTACTTGATAACTGAATGAAGGAATAGGAGTCTATATATAGGGTAGATTGAGTCAGTTATGACTGTTTCACAAAAGTCACAACCCTCCAAGCTAGCACCTGTTCAGACATCAATGCGAGCAGGACTGACAAGCCTTGCATTAGGAGCACTATTGGCGCCTCGCCCGAGCATAGGCTAGTTGCTCGGCCGAGCACTTTAGTGTCTCGCCCGAGCAGAAGTTAACAGAAGAGTCATGTTTCTGGACAGTCATGCTCGATCGAGGCTTATACCTTGCTCGGCCGAGCAGTTCATAGAATTTGAATTATCGTGTCTTTTGAATTTTAGACTCTTGGTTGACTTTACCATTCATCCTAATATTCACCCAATATTCCAACAATCCCCCACATGAATAGAAGAAGTCGACACGAAAAAGAAAGAAGAAGAAGAGCATAGCTGAAAAATAAATGCATCAAGATTGGTGGCTTTCGCTTTAAACCTTCTTTAGTAAGAATCTATCGAGCTTACTTGGCTGATCAGTGTACGTAACGTATTGAACTGTCAAACGTTATTGTAAGCTTAAACAATAGACCAAACACATTTAATATCTCATATCAAATTTTGATTCTCTATTGTGTTCATTATTTCGGCCCTGAACTTTCTTGGTTCTGCGAGTGCTTTAGAGAATTTACCTAAGTAAAATTCTCAACAAACCGGCCATGTTCACACTAACATAGATGATGTGTTATAAAGAGTATCCTATATTACCCCACTTGTACTAATTTACAAGATATAGTCATCATTAAAAGCAATAGCTTAACCTCTACCAATTTGTAGGCATCACTTTTTGCATCATAGAAATGGGATGAAGATAAACTTCCAAGTGCTTCTCTCAAATGAATCATGACTAGTTTTTCCTATTGAACCTAGTCCATGGAATCTCCAGTCGCCAGGTTAGGTTTCCATCAAGTTGATTTAGATTTGTTTAGGCTTTAGCCCCATTTCTTCCGATGCACAGTTTATTCTCTCCTTAGATAAACCTTTAGTAAATGGATCCGCTAGATTATCCTTTGATCGCACGAAATCAATCGAAATCGTTCCGTTGGAGAGTAACTGTCTAACGGTGTTATGTCTACGACGTATGTGTCGAGATTTGCCGTTGTATATAAAGTTTTCCGCCCTTGCTATAGCTGCTTGATTATCACAGTGTATACATATAGTAGGCACGGGTTTTGGCCATAGAGAAATATCTTCTAAAAAGTGTCTAAGCCATTTAGCTTCTTCACCAGATTTATCTAAAGCAATAAACTCAGATTCCATCGTTGATCGAGCTATACAAGTTTACTTGATATGCCACTAGTAGACTTGGATTCATCTATATCAGATATCCAATTTGCATCACTATATCCTTCAACTACAGGAGGATAATTGTTATAGTGCAATGAATACTCTCTAGTTCATTTTATATATCCTAAAACTCTTAATAATGCATTCCAATGCTCATTATTAGGATTACTAGTAAAACGACTTAGCTTACTTACATCATAAGCTATATTCAGCCTTGTGCACTGCATCAAGTACATTAGGCTTCCAATGATTTGAGAATACTTTAATTGTAGCTTCCCATTCCCAGTATTCTTAGGAAGAACTATATGGGGCAGAAATGGATTATTAGTTTCTTTAATTCCATGAGAATTAAATCTCTCAATCATTTTATCAACATAATGTGTTTGAGATAAACTAATTCCATTGGAGGTTCTTGAGACTTTCATTCCCAAGATTATATCTACTTCACCCATATCTTTCATATCAAAGTTATTGGTAAACATTTTCTTTGTTTTATTTATAACATCAATGTCATGACCAAATATGAGCATGTCATCTACATATAAACAAACAAATACATATGTGTCACCAAATTTCTTTTAATATACACACTTATGACATTTATTTGTGAACCATTCGTAATCATGACATTGTCAAATTTCTCTTGCCATTGTTTAGGAGCTTGCTTCAAGCCATACAAGGACATAACAAGTTTGCATACAAGGACTTAACAAGTTTGCATACCTTGTGCTCCATGTAAATTTCTTCATTCAAATCACCTTTTAAAAATGCAGTTTTTACATCCATTTGATGTATATGCACATTATACAAAGCTGCAATGGCTATTAAGATTCGAATTGAGGTCATTCTTGTAACATTAGAGTATGTGTCAAAGAAGTCAAGTCCACGGAACCATCCGATCTTAATTTCTTTTTGAAAATCCATTTGCATCCTATTGGTTTAGAACCTTTTGGAAGATCAACCACTTGCCAAGTGTTGTTACTTAAAATGGATTCAATCTCACTATTTACAGCTTCTTTCCAGAATGTGGATTCAGAGTTGTTCATGGCTTCCTTAAATGATTGAAGCTCATCTTCAATCATAAAGTTAGACATAAAATCTGGACCAAAAGTTTTAGCAATTTTAGCTCTCTTGCTTCTTCTTGGTTCAACATCTTCATTATTTTCAGAAGTGCTTTCACGTGGTCTCTTAGGAGTATTTTCACAAATATCCTTTTTCATAGGGAACAAGTCCTCAAAAAATTCAGCGTCACGAGATTCAATTACTGTATTGACATGAATGTCATTTATTTCAGATTTATGTAATAAGAATCTGTATGCATTGCTATTCATTGCATATCCAATAAATACACAGTCAACGGTCTTAGGTCCTAACTTTGACCGTTTAGGAGGTGGAACGGCAACCTTTACGAGACACCCCCACACTTTGAGGAATTTAAAGGAAGGCTTTCTTCCTTTTCACAATTCATATGGTATAGAACCAGTTTTCTTGTGTGGAATCCTATTCAACACAAAGTTAGCGGATAACACCGCTTCCCCCACAAGTTTTGTGGTAAACCCAAACTTCCAAGCATACATTAACCATATCTTTTATAGTTCTATTTTTCCTCTCAGCAATACCATTTTGCTGCGGAGTATAGGGTGCAGTTGTTTGATGAATAATTCTGAATTTGGAATATAGGTCACTAGATTTCGTCGATTCATATTCACTACCCCTATCGGACCTTATTATTTTAATTGAATTTTCAAGTTGATTTTCAACTTCAGTTTTGTAAGTGATGAAAGCATCCATTGCTTCATCCTTACTACTTAACAAATAGACATAACAATATCTACTTCGATCGTCAATGAAAGTAACAAAGTATTTCTTACCGCCTCGAGTTGGGACAAACTTTAAATCACATAGATCACTATGGATTAATCCCAACAGTTGGCTAGTCCTTTCAACTAGTTTAAAAGGTTTCTTTGAAAACTATGCTTCAACACAAACTTCGCATTTGTGACCTTTCATTGAATCAGGTTTTGGAATGAGTCCTAAACCAATAAGCTTTCTCAAAGAAGCACGATTCACATGTCCTGAATGACCATGCAATAAATTAGAAGACTCACACAAGTAAATAGAATTGTCAATTTTATTCATAACTTGAGGGTACAAATAAGTAGATTTCTTGTCCACTACAACAGCATTTGCCTTAAATAGGCCATCTAGCAATTATCCCTTTCCAACATACATTCCTCCCTTAGTAAGTACAAACTTATCATATTCAAAGACAATTTTGAAGCCCTTCTTACTAAGTAATGAGCCGAAAATTAAATTCTTTCTTATGTCGGGTACATGCATCACATCATTGAGTGTAAGCTCCTTTCCCGATGTGAACTTCAAGATCATCTTCTCTATGCCTTCAATCTTGAAAGTTGCAGAATTTCCCATATAGAGAAAATCTTCATGTTCCATGTTCTTGTATTCTGCGAACAAGCTTTTGTCGGCACATATGTGACGAGTGGCTCCGGTGTCCACCCACCAATCCTTGACGTTTGACACCAAGTTGGCTTCACATACAACGGCAGACAGACTTACTTCTGAGACACCCACAGATAGAGTATCTATTTCAGTCATGTTTGCTTGGGGAGGCTTCTTCTTCTTGCTTCGACAATCCTTTGCTCGATGACCGCTTTTCCCACAATTGTAGCAGTTCCCTTTGAACTTGAAGTGTTTGTTGATGTCATTACTTGAATTCTTCTTAGAAGAGTCATCATGCTTCCTTTTGTTATTCTTGGGTCGGGATTCTTCCACCATGTTAGCCTTTGCTTCCATGTTTCGAGCATTGGCTCTCTTTTCAGCACTACGATTGTCTTCTTCAATACGAAGCCGAACAAGCAAGTCTTCCATTGACATCTCCTTTCGCTTGTCCTTGAGATAGTTTTTTATATCTCTCCATGAAGGAGGCAACTTCTCAATCATACATGCAATTTGGAAGGACTCATTCAATTGCATACCTTCGGCTTCAAGGTTATGCAATAGAACTTGCATCTCTTCGACCTGATTAATTACAGTTTTAGAATCATTCATTTTAAAATCCAAAAACTTTGCAACAAAGAACTTCTTTTTTCCAGCATCTTCGGTTTTATATTTCTTATCGAGAGAGTCCCAAAGTCCTTTTGCAGTTTGAATGGAGTAATACACATTATACAATATGTTGTCTAGTCCATTCAAGATGTAGTTTCGGCATAGATAATCAGCATGTTTCTATGCATCAATAGCCATTTGTGCAGCCTTGTCTACTACACCTTCCGCCGCTACGGGACATTCTTCAAGTAAGAACTTTACTAGTCCAAGCGTTGTGAGATAGAACAACATTTTCTGTTGCCAACGTTTGAAATCAGCCCCATTGAACTTTTCCGGTTTCTCATACTGCGAGGCCGATGGCATCATAAGCTGATTAGCATTTGAAGTACTCCCTATTACATTAGGATTCGTTGCAATAGTCTCACTACTAACAGAGTCATTTCCATTAGCCATTTTCTGTTACGAAAACAGAAAATCCAATAAGAAAGAGATGAAGTAGAGAAGATAAAAATCAAAACAAATACCTTGAAATATTGTCTTAAGATTGTTGTATAAATGTTTAGATATCTTCAATACGAAAATCACACAAAGGAGATTAAAGTGAGGCATGCCGAAGTGAATCTCCTTAAGACAATATTTGACCTCCATAACTGTGCAAACGGATCAATTGGCGAATGTCTCCCAAGATATAACGCTTTTTATCAAGAGTTAGTGTGCACTTTAACTAACCTTGACGGGCGAACCAAATTCATACTTGCTCTTAGTCTTCGAACTTTGAAGAAAGAATGATGAACGAACTCTTTGAATGAATTAAATCACTTTGAATGAGGGAGAGAGAGAATTGGATTTTTGTGTTTGACTTGATAACAACTTGGTTGGATTACTTGATGAATGAATGAAGGAATAGGGGTCTATATATAGGGTAGATTGAGTCATTTGTGACTGTTTCACAAAAGTCACAACCCTCCAAGCTAGCAACTGTTCGGACATCAATCTGAACAGACAGCAACTGCTCGGCCGAACACTATTGGTGCCTCACCCGAGCATAGACTAGTTGCTCGGCCGAGCACTTTAGTGCCTTGCCCGAGCAGAAGTTAACAGAAGAGTCATGTTTCTGGACAGTCATGCTCGACTGAGGCTTATGCCTTGCTGGACCGAGCAGTTCATAGAATTGTAACTGTCGTGTCTTTTGGATTTTAGACTCTTGGTTAACTTTACCATTCACCCTAATATTCACCCAATATTCCAATAGGTAATGTAAAAAATATTTTGCTTTTCATATTTCTTATAAATGTTTTACAACTTGTATAGTATACATTTTACCTTTTCTGCACTCAGTTTTTCAGAAGATTCTGAAATGATATTGGTTGCGAATTCAATAGCATTTATTTGCTTGAAAGATCCCTTCACAGCGCAGTGGTTTTCTATTAGCTCCTTTCACCTATCATGTGTGTTTGAAGGAAATAATGTATTATTTCCTAAATGGGTTATTTGTTAAATGACCAAATTGATTGTTGGATTGTGTTCTACTCCATGAGAACGTTGAAATCATATATTCATTTATCCAAAATGGTTGAGGTATGAATGAGATATATAGGCTCAAAGTAAGTGGGTTGAAAATGGGAAATGTGGTTATCCCACATTGGAAAGGAACGTAAAATGATATTAGTTTATATACTCCTACACATTAGTAGAGAGTAAGATTGTGGAGCATAGATGCAATGTAGCTCCAAGTTGAACTACTCGCGCTAGCCCACTTTCTACATTCCTTTTTTAACTTGACCCATTATAACTGAACACCAACAGTGCCTGGACACCAGCAGCAGCGTGAGCACCAGCAGCGTGTGCACCAGCAGCTGCGTGCCAGAAACGTTTCTGATGATTTCAACCGCTTATGTAACTGTCGCAATAAATGCAGTGATTAAGAAAATTAAAAAGGGTTTTAATTTTCTAGCAGTTTTGATTTCCTTGGCAACTATACAAAGAAAAGAACAACAACAACACAAAACACACTGATATTCATAATCTCAACACTCCATTTTCGTAGCATATTGAGTATTCTTTTTCTTTGGCCTCATGCATTGCATCAGTGGTGATATTGTCCAAGCATCTAACTTCAGTTCGCCGGAGATACTATTGTGCAACCACCGTCCGGTCCGTTCGTTTTATCCTGGGAGGCGAACGTCCAAAATAACCTCGAGCACAACTCGGTGAGGGGGAAAATTTGTCTTAAGGAGAGTGTGTCACACACGACTCGAACAACATCGAGAAGATCATCAAACGATTTTTCTCCTACGGTTTCTCCTCGTTTAATTTTATGTTGTAAAGTGTATTTCAATATATTGTAATTCTTTTATTGTTTTGTGCTTATTATAAAATTTGGTCTAACTTAAGATAAATTTCCTATATGAGAAAGGATTACAGATTTGAGAAATCCGATGGAGCGGCGGCCACGGGAGAAAAGATTAAAACGATGGAAGAGATGGATGGAAGAAAATTCCAGAAAGTTTGCAATGACCAGCTGTGGTAAAATTGCAATACCTGATTTGTTAACCGTTGGATCGAGCTCAAATTTGGTGAGCAAGTTCTAAACTTAAATTAGAACAATCTGGACGGTGGAGATTGAAATATTTTTTGTGGAGAAGATAATATAATTTTCTGATCAGAACAGCTTATGAAAGGAAAAAATATTTTTTGAACATATAATGAACTAACGGAAGAACATCAAGGATGTTGCGATGATTGTGTAAAATAGTTGTGGCTGTCACTTCTAGTATTTATACAATGGGTGATATATCTCTTATGGTTCATGAGATCATAGTGAGAAAAATCAAAAAGTTCGTAGGAACTAAATTGAGAAAGTGAACGTTGAAAGATGTAGTCTTTAACATTCTTATGGTTCACAGGAATCATAATGAGAAAAATTGAATAGTTCGTTGGAACTATGTTCAGAAGATGAATGCTAAAAGATGTAGTCTTTAACGTTGAATTTTATCAATGATGTATTGACAAAGATGATAGGGCTTCTTGAAAGGAGTTGTTAAATCCTATTATTGTCATTAGTGACAAAGTCACTAAGATAAAAATAATAGAGCTTCTTGAAAGAAGCTGTTGAATTCTATTGTTTGAACATTCATAAATGTTACAAGAACTAAAACCATAGAGCTTCTTGAAAAAAGTTGTTAAAACCTATTGTAGGAATATGTGACTAATGTCATAAAGATAAAAACAATAAGACTTCTTGAAGGAAGTAGTTAAATCTTATTGTTGTTGATGATGACAAATTAAATGACACAAAATATTTAGAATGAGAACTTCTAAAAGAAATTGTGTATTTTGTAATTGAGAATGTGATTTTCTCTAATTTAGAGGTACTCCAAGATGAGACCTTTAATATTTTGAAATAATTAACCTTCAATTATAATTCCATTAACGAATTTAGAGGTTTATAAATATGAGTGGTTATATGAAATAAATTGTGTTAATTCTCCTTTTGAATTAGCAATTTATTTTTGGAGTTAATTCTCTAATTAAGTTAGAGAGTTATATTTGTAATAACAAAGTTATAATGTTTGGTTTGTGTGGAGACAAATCTCTAATGGAATGTTGTTATTCCAAGTATTTCGGATCACCATAGTGAGAAGTTAGAAATTTTTGTTGGCCTTAACTTTAAGTGATGGAAACAAAAGATGTTCTACTTGATCACCTTGAACTTAGAGAGGTTTCTTATGGAAGATCCTACAAATTTGGGTGAAAATGTGATGGATGTTCAAGTCGTGAGTGCGTTTGAAGCATGTGAATTTTCTTTATCGGAACTATATACTTAATGAATTGTTGGATTCATTATAAAACGTATATAGTACGAAGAAAATTGCAAAAGATTTGTGGGAGTCGTTGGACTATAAATATAAAATTGAGAATGCGGGTGCAATGAAAATCATCGTAAGCCGCTTCCTTGATTTTAAAATAGTGGACTCCATAAATCGGGAAAAAAAATCATACGGAAGAAGTGAAAATAGTCTTCCATAAAAACCATGTCGAATAGATGGTGTTGAGTGAAATTCTCAAGTGACGACAATAATTGAGAAATTGTTTACCACTTGAAGATATTTTAAAATCACCTCAAACATAAATGAATGGAAATGAATGTTGAGGTGCATGCTATTCGTCTTTGTGTTGGAAAAGAGAATAGAATTTTTTGGAGGAAAAAATTTGTCTAATATTTCTTCTGGCGAAAGCAAATTTGATGAAGCATGCCGAAATGCTTAATACAAAGACAAAGTTAGTCAAACTTGTTTGAAATGTCAAAATCATTTGAAAAGTCAAACGTGTTTAAAAAGCCAAACTTGTTTGAAAAAGTCAAGCATATACCTTGTGTCTTGAGAGATAACTGTGATGTCATCAAGAATGTTATTCATGATCTTTGAATAAATGAAACGAAAGGGTATTTAAGTGATCAATAATGAGAATGAATATATTTATATGGTCAAAATAGATTCAAACAAGAATTATCAAATATGTGCTTGAAGTTATAATCAAGGCATATTGATGCTTGAGGTGTGAATATAATTCACACACATGATGGTAAAATGTAAATTTTTACCTTTACCGTTGCTTATTAAAAAGCAAAATGTTGAATCTTGTCTCTTTAAAGGAAAAGTTGGAAATCAACTTAAAGAGATAGTGATAAAACACAACTAAATGTAGTTTGTGTATAAGTTATACTAAATACTATTGATTGCATATGTGTTAGGTATGCTTATAATAGTTGTGATTATAGAATTTTTGTTTATGAGTTCAAGATTCAATAATTGAAGAATATGTTTCCGTATATATTAAGAGATGAGGCAAACTCATTTAAATGGATTCATGATTCAATAGAAGAAAAACTTATCACGAGGAATGATAAAGAAGATGCATGACCTCGACATAGCAAATGAGGTAGGATAAGAAAATTCTATGGCCCGGATTTTCTAACCTTCATGCTAGAAAGTGAATCACAAAATTATAAAGACATTGAGCTCTTTGAAAGGATCTTTGTGAAAAGAAGCCATTAAAAGTGAGATTGATTTCATCTTGAAAAATCACACTTGGAAACTAGTGGATTTACCTTCGAGTCACTACAAGAAAGCAGGTTATTTACGGCACTCATTTACGGCGGGTGATACGCGACCGCCGTATATATTAGTTATATACGGCGGTTGATACGCGTCCGCCATATATATTATATATATACGGCGGTTGTGAAGACCGCCGTAAATATATAATATATACGGCGGCTTAAGCCGCCGTAAATAGGTTATGTACGTACATTTGGCATATACGTATATGAGATCTAAGTTATATACGACGGTATATTAGTATCCGCCGTATATAGGTACTTATTCTCGGCGGTTGACACGCGTCCGCCGTAAATATTACACAATATTTACGGCAGTGTGCAATATCCGCCGTAAATGTTATTAAATATCGGGAAACCCAAATTTCCCTATTCAGTTTCGCGTTATCTCTGTATCTCTGTCTCTTTTTCTCTCCTCTATAGCTAGGGCACGAATTTCTGACGCCGGTGACCAGAGTGAACAACGAATCAGCAAGTATAGCGTGTTTACTTTTAATTTTTGGTTTTTGTTGTTCTTGGTGTGGTGGATTATTGAACATCGACCTTCTATTTCTCTCTCTCTCTCCTCCAGCCAGGGAAATTGAGCATTGATTTCTTCGATCAACAACAATCAGGCATACATTTCTTTCCCCTTTTCTAATTTACTTTTAATTTCTGGGTTTTTTGTTCTTGGTGTTGTAAGTTGTTGTTCCTGTTGCTGTTGTTGTTGGTATTCTTTATTCTTGTTGTTGTTGTTCTTTGTTCTTTGTAATTTACAGTACATTCAATATGATATTTTGAAATGGAAACCTGCATATTTGAGATAATGACTAGAAAATCTACTTTTTGTGGCTCTCTCTTTCTTCTAAGTTTGCTCCTTCGTTTAGTTCGATTGTGTATAAACAACCTCCCTCTATATGTTATTTTCATATTTCATGACAACAATGCTAGTGTTTTCAAGTAATAGTGGGGGCTGTTTTGTCCTATGAATGATGATGTCATGTGTTACTAAATGAGGTTGACTTTGAATGCTAGTTTGCTCCTTTTCTCTATGATTCTTCATCTTAATAGTGAAGGGAAAAAAAGGAAATAGTGAAAGTAGGAAAGAACTCAATAGAAACTGCTAAATTCTATCCAGTTTTTGCTTCATCCTTCTAATTTCAATCCCTTAAAACTGCTGAATTCACCTCTTCCCCAATATCATATGTTTAACCTCTCCAGTTTCTATCTCAACCTAGCTTATACTTCCTCCGTTCCAGTTTGAGTTCACTTTTAACCCAAAAGGGTTTTCCATTATATGCATTTCCTAACATGACAAAATTTGTGGGTCCCACTTGTTAATCTTACTCATTTATGTCACACACACTTAATTGTGAGCCTTTGTCGATTCCGCTCACTTATTCCACTCACATTAATTTAAATATAATAACACTTTTCTTATATTACCATCGCTCTCCTAAGATAGTACCCTTCGTAGACCCTACACAAAAAATAATGTTGCGCACTTCAACCTAGTTCCTAAAAATAGTTCCAAATCTTTTGTCGCATGTGCATCAATTCTTTTGCACGTCAACCTAGTTCCTTAAATTAGATTCTCAATTAGGGGGGGGGGGCTTGTGAGAGAGAATGAATGAATGTTGTCATGGAGTTATACTATATCATGGGCTTAAGCTCGACTAATAGGCTAGGCTTCAACAATGTATATTATCTATATCGAGTCAAAAGTTGTACATATTTAGACTATATTTGTTTATGAGTTTATTTTTATTCTAAACTTTGTGTCTCTCAATCTTATATATAGGTTGTATTTTTTAGAAAGCCCCAAGTTTTTTCATTTTGAGTGTTGTTGTTGATGTTTATCTGGAAAGCCCCAAGAGAGCAAGTGAATGTAATCCAATGCTGATAACTACTTGGGATTTTGAAGATTTGTAAAATTGTCAAACCCTCTCTGTATGAAGTTAATCCCACCAACTCCCTAGCAGATTTTGCTTACATATTGAAAAAATAAGGCCATTTATAAGACCAATATATGGTCTTATATAAGATACATAAGACCTATAATAAATTTATAGGTCTTATACCTATATTATAAGATAATTTTTTCTAAGTAAGGATGAACTTATATTACTAAATTTATAGGTCTTATACCTATATTATAAGACAATGTATGGGTCCTTTACTTGGTTTATCCAATTTTTGTGCTAGAATTGAATTGTCATATGACAGATATGCCGCCAAGGAAGGAATTAATAACAGGTGAGGGCTCGAAAAATAAAGGAAGAGGGCTGGAAAAACCAACCAGAAAATGGGGTAGAGAAAGATTGAATATAATATGGAATGAATATGGGCAACCCGTTGGTGGGGACCACGCAAAACTAGCTACTCAGCTAGGACATTTTGCTAGAAATGGGGAACATTTCCCATTAACTAAAGAGTGGCCTCAGATGGACCGTGCAGTTATAGATGCCGTATGGAGAGACGTTCTAGTAAGTTGTAATCCATATTCCTTACGTAAATCTCTAGTACGTAGTCAAAAGTCTTATGATTCTCTAAGAATTGTTCTTTTTTCTTTGTTGAATTGTGTATATAGGATAATACAAATGCGCCTCCGGAGTATTACTCAGTTATGAATATTGATCTCAATAAACAATGGCGTGACTGGAAATATCAGGTGAGACAAGCATATAATAAGTATTACTCAGTTATGAATATTACTCAGTTATGACTTTGTTATGAATATTACTCAGTTATGACTTTGTAATATGGAAATGTCAGGTGAAACAAATGTATTTGATGTATGAATCCGACCGGGACGCATTGGCTCACCCACCCCATGCGTGCGTTGCGGGTCATAAATTTGAACTTGTTGCGATGTGGGATACAGATAAGGCTCGGGTATATTTCAAATTAATCTCAATCTATTATCGTGAATGTCTTATATAAGTAGTCAAATTAATACTAATATTATCTTTTTTTTTTCCAAGAATTATCACAAACAAATAAAGCAAATCGAGAAAAGCAAGTGTACCTGAACAGGACCGGAAAAAAGTCCCATCCCAAAGTCATAAAAGAGGTTTGTCATCGTTCAATTTAGTTCTCAGTTGTCAATTAATGTTTCTTTTTGTATCGTAAATAAATATATTTTTTGGTCAAAAGATTCTATTATAAATTGTAGAGAGTAGACGAGGGATTACCAACTGATCGCGTAAGCTGGTTCATAGCTACGCGCACGGGCAAAACGACTGCAGATGAAGAAATCTCTCGTATGATTGTAAGTTTGACGAGCGTCGAAACGTCAAAAGAAAAATTCCAACTCAAACTATCTACAGTTGATTTGTAGATAGGGTAAGTCGGGTCGAACCACCGAGACACGAAGTTTAAAGTGTATAAAACTACTGCTATGACAAAGAAGCTCGTGAAGTGAAGGATTGGTTGATTTTTAAAACTAATGCTTTTGCAGAAATTTAAGTAAAATTGATTATAAAAGAGATGTCAATAATAAGGAGAAAATTCCAGGAATTGGCTTCACAAATTATGCTCAAGTTTCACAATTCATCAATCAAAGTATACTTGGGGTTTTGTTCTTACAAAAATATGATTGGGACACTTTGGCGGGTGATTTGCAATCAAGTGTTCCCAATTAATCTATTCCCTTGGCCCGTTCATAGATTAATTCGGAACCCAATTAGAACTTAAGAACAATACAAGAAAAACCACAATTCTTATGAATCTTTTGGCGGAGATTCAATGAATTGTTACTATCAAGTCAAGTCTAATTTCAATTATGAATTTGGCGATTCACCATTGAAATTCCCAAATAATTCAAGAACAATCATGTGATCAAGATAAGTATTCTAAAATTCAATTAAAAACAACTTGACAATCCCAAGTAATACAATGATATTAATAAAAAGTAAAACTTAAAACATAATAGTTACCTCCAATTCCAAGAACTAAAGAGTTTAGCTATCCATGAACATGAAGAACACCCAAGAAATTGAAGAAGAAGAAACTAGGGAGAAGATAATTCATAAAAATCCTAAAAAAAACCATAACATTTTAAAATAGTAATTGTTCTTCCTTAAATATAAAAACCACCCAGCTGCTGTTATTGTCTTAAATTCCCCATAAAAAGTCACAATTAATAAGTTCCATAATTCCACAACCGTTTCAAGTTGCTTCAGCTCCATCTGCAAAACGCCTCGTGGGCGGTCGCCCACTTCTTCCTCCGCGGTCGCCCACGTCTCCAGAAACATTTGGTCTTCAAAACACTTCATGTGCGGCCGCCCACATTACCCTGGGCGACCGCCCATCACCCCAGACAGATGTGGTCATTTTCTTTTCTTTTCCTCCGGCCCAGCTGCTTGAAATGGCCCAAATTCCAGCTTCCTTGGCCCAACTTCATTCTTGCATTGGCCCAACTGATTCCTCACTTGGCCGGCCACCTTGCTCAATGCTTAATACCCTTTAGAACTCGGTCCGTCCCATAATTGCTTAGTCGCATTTTTTTCCGCTTGATTTATTCACAGAATTCTTCCACTTTCCTCCAATCTTCATTTAGACCACTGAAAACTAAAGAACACTAAAACATCCATTAAAACACACAAAACTCAAGGATTAAGCAAATAATAAGTTCATAAAGTAGTCAATGGATGAGTGTAAAACTCACTCATCAAATACCCCCAAACTTAAACATTTGCTAGTCCTCGAGCAAACACCCAAAATAAACTATACACAATACAAAACTAAAAACAAACTACACTACCAAATAATCAACTATGTCCTTCCATTCTTGCATGTTCCACAATTGCAACAAATCACAAAATACCATCAACCGTAGGATAAGACTTTCCACAATGCAAGTATCAATATATTTCCCATTAATTGGTAGTATCTTACTTAACCATTATACTTACATCATAAATCTCTTTATGCATTATCATTTTTTCTCTTTACTCGCAACCAAGATCCATATTTATAAAGCTAAGTACACCAACCATCTTTTATTTCATTGACTCTATTTATCAAACAACAACACTTTTTTTTTCTAACACAAAGCATGAATATCCCATGAACCGCTTACACCCCCCCCCAAACTTAATTCTTTAAGCACATTTTAAAATCTTCTACCGTTCAAGTAAGGAACACTGTAGCAGCGAACTCCATGCCCCTAATACTAGGTAGAGATTTATTTTAAGGTTTTGAGAGTTAGCCATTTCGGTATCGAGCTTGGTACGGACCATCACGGCGGTAAAGCTCTTCCTCCATAACGCTACTGCATACCCAGAAATCTGGTTAAGCTAGAATAATCCCTAACCAATTAATCTACACGTCTGGAGGTTTCACCGATTATAAGTTACATTGCCATTGCTCTCATTCCCCTTTTTTTTTTTTTTTCTCAAGATAACAAGGGGGGGTCAAAATCTATTCACATCAAGGGAATACTCATCTTATGACTTGCCTAATGTTGCTAATTGATAAACAAACTCATTAACTTAAAAGATGATGGTGTACTCTAAACATTATAAACAATGGATCAAAAATTATCAACAAAGAGAATATTTCCACAAGTACACAAAACTGCAACTAAGAGATTTAGGACACAATTATAACTCTTAAGTAATGTACTACAATTAACCAAAAATATACCAACTTGCATATACATATTCACACCCAAATTATCCTTCCTAGCGGTCACAATCATTCACATGCAATTAGGGGAACACCAAGAATGTTAAAGACATAGCTAACTATTTTTTTTTCAAGAAAAATTTTCAAATTTTTTCCGCTTTTTTTTTTTTCTACCTACAAAAGCAGTAAATCCTAACTAATATGATGAATCAACAAACAGACAAGCAAGTACCCCACACCCCCAAACTTAAATCTTGCATTGTCCCTAATGCAACAAAATAAAGTAAGGGATATGAATACCTCCAACCAAAAATCATCTCCAAAATTGATCCCACGGACCAACCGAGCCACTACCGCTCGATCCGTCTTTGTAATCTTCTGCTTCTTCTTTGCTCATATTCTTTATTCTTTGTTCATGTGCTTGCCATGAGGACCATCCTCTCAACTGTCCGGGATCACGATATAAAAGGCGGGCGATACGGAATATGCTTTGAGGCTGTGGAGGTGGAGGAAGTATCCCTCGTATCTGAAACATCTCCGTGTGCATCCTCCATACAGCTGCCTCCACATACTCGCGGCGTAATACTCCTCATTAGCCATAGGCTGCAGCTGCCTCGATTCTCCTCCATTACGCTAACCGCTGATCCATCACACCATCCGTCCCGAAGGTGACCAATCTCCTCGACAATGCGTCCACGTGACCCGCAACATAATAAGCCGCCTCAGTTGGAGTAAACTGTTGTTCCTCCATATCCTCATCTTCTTCACTCCCTATCGCTCCTCTAGATGAACCTTCTCCAGTACATTGGGCATGCCCCTTTATAGTAAGGGACCTCTTACTCACCGTCGTCCCAGTCGACCCAATATCCCTTACAATACGCAGTCGAGTAAAATTCACTCCCTTCTTCTCAATCAATCCAGATATCAATAGCGGAAAATTAAAGTTGCATCGCCCAATAGTCTTAATTGTATTCACAATCTCCTTTGACATTGCCAGTCCCGTATTAAAACGTTGACCGGACAACACCACGGTCATCAACAGTGCTCTCCTCCAGTGCACATCATTGTAATGCGAAGTAGGCATGATACGCTCACAAATAAATCTATGCAAAGCGCGCATCCTCAAATCCATATCCCTCGCCTTCTTCACATTACCATTTCTCAATAGTGTCACATCAATATCTACAAAATACGGAGCCAACCTGTCAAGGTTCCCCGCCACATTTAGCTCCATGATCTTTGCACTGTTGTAATAATCACAAGCACTATTCTCAAACCCAGGCGACTCCATCCCATAATAGCTATTGATATCTTCCCCATTGTAATATACATTCTTGCCTCTAACCCAAGCACACTTCCTACTTTGCCCAGCCTCATATGCGTTTGCATAAAATTCCCTAACCAACACTGCCGAGCCTCTATTAGTTGGACGGCTCGCTAAATTACCCCAACCATACCTTGCAAAAAGATCATCCAACCCAAGTTCATCCGGCTTAAACTCATTTTCAATTGTGAAACCTTTGTTTGCATATTTATCAAAAAATGACTTCGCTTTACCACCCACAAACTTTGTTTCATCATATTCAACAACCGGTTCCGGGACGGGAGCATTTCTTTGTCTAGGCATTTTTGAATCAATACACTCACAAATTTCCACAGAGAAGGTACTAAAGAAGATTGAATTGAAAAGCTTACTTCGCCGGAAAAGTCACCGGAGTTCGCCGGGATTTGACCGGAATCTCACCGGAGTTGATGAAGATGAACTAGGAAGAAGCCTCACACCTTTAAACAAAGCTTCCCACACTAAGCCTTTGGCTTTGAACTTCAAAATCAACCTCTTCAAGCTTTTCCACCCTTGCCCAAACTTTTCAAGTCTCTTCAAAATTCTTGGCCAACAATGGTGGAAAGAGGTTTAGATCTTGGTTTAGGTGGGTTAAGTATGGTGGAGAAGAACAATATAGGGAGAAATGATGGAAGATTTGGGTGTTTGGAAGAAGAAATCTTAGAGAGATGAAGAGAGATGGGCGGAGGTTCTAGAGAGAGAAAGAGGAGCCTTTTGAAATTTGAAATAAAGAAAGGGAGTGATGCGGCGGTGGTGTATTAGGGCCAAAAACTGTAACGCCTGATTTCCAGGTGGGCGGTCGCTCACCCCCTCCTGGGCGGTCGCCCACATGTCTAGAAACATCAACCATTTTACCAATTTCAACGTGGGCGGTCGCTTATCAAATCCTGGGCGGTCGCCCAGTTTAACAGCAATTTTTCCCTTTTTAATCAACCAGCATGGGCGGTCGCCCTCAGCACTATGGGCGGTCGCCCAGTTGTCCAGCAGCTCCAATCTTCTTCAAAGCAAGCATGGGCGGTCGCCCTCAACACCATGGGCGGTCGCCCAGATCAGCAGGAGGATTTTTGGTTAGATCTTAATCTGCACAACACCACTAAAACAAAAACCAAGCATAATATCTATTGATACATTAAAATTCAACCCATATTTTGACCGCACTTTCGCTGCCTACGTCCCCATTGATGCGGGCGGACTACCCAACAAAAATAGGCTCAGGTCACCGTAGTTTGACACGTTCCCAAAATGCAAGAAAACAAAGTTTTTTTTTTTTTATATATAAAAAGCAACCAAAAGCAAACAATGAAATGAAGATGAAATGAAAACTAAATGAAGATGAAATGAAAACTCTACACCCCCAAACTTAATGATTACTTTGTCCTCAAAGTGATGAAAACAAAGAAAAAATTAACTTTAAGGGCACTACTAATTTAACTACTTACCTTGGGTTGCCTCCCAAGCAGCGCTTTTGTTTAACGTCGTTAGCTCGACGGAATGACCTTCTCAACGATTATGGATCCTTCAACTCGATCCATTCCACATTCCTTGATCCCGAACCTCCATCCAAATACGGCTTCACTCTTTGTCCATTAACCTTGAACCTATTGTTAGTAACCGGATTCACCAACTCCACGGCTCCAAGAGAATACACGTTCACCACCTCAAACGGACCACTCCAACGAGAACGTAACTTTCCCGGGAAAAGCTTCAATCTTGAATTAAACAATAGCACCTTGCTTCCCGGAATAAGTTCCTTGTGCACAATCTTTCTGTCATGGTACCTTTTTGTTCTCTCCTTGTACAACCGGGAGTTCTCATATGCCTCCAACCGATGCTCCTCAAGCTCATTCAAATGAAGTAACCTTTGCTCACCGGCTAGTTGCAAATCCATATTCAACTCCTTGATTGCCCAAAATGCTTTATGCTCTATCTCCACCGGCAAATGACAAGCTTTCCCAAAGACTAGCCGGTATGGACTCATTCCAATCGGAGTTTTGTAGGCGGTGCGGTACGCCCACAATGCATCATTTAACCTCAAGGCCCAATCCTTCCTATTTGGCTTCACCGTCTTTTCAAGAATGGCCTTTATTTGCTTGTTACTCACTTCCACTTGACCTGAAGTTTGGGAATGATACGCGGTTGCAACCTTGTGATTCACCCCATACTTCTTCATGAGTGCTCCAAAAATTTTGTTGCAAAAGTGAGAACCACCATCACTTATTATCGCCCTTGGAACGCCAAACCTGCTAAAAATTACATCCTTGACAAACTTGACTACAATATTAGCATCATTAGTTCGGGTAGGAATTGCTTCCACCCACTTTGACACATAATCCACCGATACTAAAATGTACTCAAAACCACATGAAACAACAAAAGGACCCATAAAATCTATGCCACATACGTCAAACAAATCCACAACCAAGTTATTCGTGAGAGGCATTTCATCCCGCTTACCAATGTTACCGGTTCTTTGGCACCTGTCACAACTTTTACTAAAATTATATGCATCTTTAAAAAGACTAGGCCAAAAGAACCCCGATTGCAACACCTTTTGAGCGGTTTTCTTACCACTAAAATGACCTCCACAATGCAATTCATGACAAAAAGAAAGAACATTTTGTTGCTCATTTTCATGAATGCATCTACGAATAACCATATCGGGACCATGTTTAAACAAATATGGGTCATCCCAATAATATTGCTTAACCATTGACAAAAATCTTTTCCTTTCTTGACTCGAAAAATCTGGATTTAGAACCCCCGTAGCCAAAAAATTTACAATGTCGGCATACCAAGGCTCACAATCCTTCACAACAAACAACTGCTCATCAGGAAAATTTTCATTCAAGGGAATTTCACTCACACACCCTTTTTCAAGTCTAGACAAGTGGTCCGCCACAACATTTTCACAACCCTTTTTGTCTTTGATGGAAATATCAAATTCTTGTAAAAGCAACATCCATCTTAACAATCGGGGTTTAGCATCTTGTTTAGAAAGCAAATAACGCAATGCAGCATGGTCCGAATAAACAATCACCTTAGATCCTAGCAAGTAAGAACGGAATTTTTCTAAAGCAAATACCACGACCAAGAATTCCTTCTCGGTTGTAGTATAATTCAATTGAGCATCATTTAACATTCTACTTGCATATTGGATCACATGTGACTTTTTATCAATTTTCTGACCCAAAACTGCACCCACCGCAAAATCGGATGCATCACACATTATCTCAAAAGGTTGAGTCCAATCCGGACCCACAAGAATAGGGGCTGAAGTCAATTTTTTCTTCAACAAATTAAAAGAATTGAGACATTCTTGGTCAAAAACAAATTCCGTCTCTTTAGCAAGCAAGTTTGTTAACGGCTTACAAATTTTAGAAAAATCTTTTATAAAACGCCGATAAAAACCCGCATGACCAAGAAAGCTACGAATTCCTTTAACATTTGTTGGCGGAGGCAATTTAGATATTATCTCAATTTTTGCCTTGTCAACTTCAATCCCTTTTCCTGAGACCAAATGACCCAACACAATTCCATGCTTAACCATAAAATGACTCTTTTCCCAACTTAAAGTTAAATTGGTATCACAACATCTTTTAAGAACCAAAGTCAAATTATTTAAGCATGCATCAAACGAATCACCATACAACGAAAAATCGTCCATAAATACCTCAACAAACCTGCCAATCAACTCAGAAAAGATCGACATCATGCACCTTTGGAATGTAGCAGGAGCATTGCATAAACCGAAGGGCATCCTCCGATATGCAAATGTTCCGAAAGGGCATGTGAATGTGGTCTTTTCCTGATCTTCCGAGCAATGGGAATCTCGATTATATCCCGAAAAACCATCTAAGAAACAATAATATTCTCGACCAGCCTAGCCTCTCTAGAATTTGGTCAATAAATGGCAAAGGAAAGTGATCCTTTCTAGTCGCAGCATTAAGTTTTCGGTAATCGATAACCATGCGTTGACCAGTGACCATTCTAGTAGGCAAAAGCTCATTATCCTCATTCTTAACAACAGTAATTCCGGACTTTTTAGCAACAACATGAACATGACTTACCCACTTACTATCGGAAATAGGATAGATAATACCTGCATCCAACAGTTTCAAGACTTCTTTTCTTACCGCTTCAAGTATGTGAGGATTCATCCTTCTTTGATTCTGCCGAACTGGCTTAGCATCCTCCTCCATATGGATTTTGTGCATGCACATGGTTGGGCTAATTCCTTTTATGTCAGTAATACTCCAACCAAGTGCGGACTTATGTCTCTTCAACACATCCAACAACCTTCTTTCCTGCAATTCTGTTAAGTCCGAAGCAATAATAACAGGCAAAGAATCATTTGCACCAAGAAAAGCATACTTTAAGCTAGATGGAAGTTGTTTAAGATCCAACTCGGGAGGAGAGACAATAGATGGCAAATGCTTAGGATTAAAATTACCTAAAGATTCCAAAGGAACCTTTTCGCAATTTCCTCCATAACATCCATCTCGGCCAAGAATGGCCCTCGCCTCATTTTGATCAAAACACCTTCCATAACTAACTCATCCACAAACTCGAAACAAGAGAGCCCTCAACATCGGGCTCAAGTAACACGTAATTTTCAAAGAACATCACAAAATAGACACTCATTGACCTCATATGGCTTTTTCATGGAATCAAAGATAGAGAAATTAACAATTTCATCCATGACACCAAAGACAAACTTCCATCTTTCACATTAATTACCGCATCTGCGGTAGCCATAAAAGGTCTCCCCAACAAAATAGGGACATCATTCACATCACTAGCCTCTCTCTCCATATCAAGAACCACAAAATCAACCGGGATAATCAGTTTATCAACTTGAACTAAAACATCTTCTACTATTCCCTTTGGATATTTGACCGAACGGTCCGCAAGTTGCAAGGTCATAGTAGTAGGTTTTAGTTCACCCAACCCAAGCTCCACAAACAAAGAATAAGGCAACAAGTTAATGCTAGCTCCTAAATCTAACATTGCCCTCACTTTCTTAGAGTCCCCCAAAGAAATCATCACATTAAAACTACCGGGGTCTTTAAGCTTAGGAGGCAAATTTTTTTCAAAAACAGCACTAACTTGGTCCGAAACCACAATTTTTTCATTAGGAGCATACTTTCTTTTATTTGTGCTCAATTCCTTGAAAAATTTAGCATATGAAGGAATATTCTTAATCACATTGAGCAAAGGTAAATTTACATTCACCTTAGAAAGCATGTCATACAACTCTTTAAATTGGGTTTCGACCTTATTCTTGACCAATCTACTGGGAAAAGGGACAAGAGGCACATACGGCTTAAGAGGTGGAGTTGGAAGTTTCTCCTCGGGAGTCACTTCAACTCGTTCCTCAACCACCACTTCATTCTCATGTAAATTGTTATCATCTAAAGGAGAAGGAGAAGATTGTACCTCCTGAAGAGTCTTACCACTCCTCAGGGTGACGGCCTTTGCTTGTTCCGGTTGACTTGGAAGTGTACCCGGATTGTGCTTTTGGAGTGCCTCAGCAATTTGACCCATCTGATTTTCGAGCTTTTTCAGAGAAGCTTCTTGGTTCCCCATTCTTTGGTCCATGATCACCTGATTCTGTTGAGAGGCCTGGATAAACTTCTGCAACGTTTCCTCCACACTTGGCCTTGCAGGCCCTTGTTGCTGCGACTGTTGCATTTGTCGTTGGTATTGTTGCTGAAATTGACCCTGCCCTTGATTTCCTCCCCAAGAGAAATTGGGATGATTCCTCCAACCCGGATTGTAAGAGTTGGAAAACGGATCATTCCTCACTCTTGGTTGGAAAGCATTCATTGCATTTGCTTGCTCAAGAAATTCCGGGAACTGATCTTTCAATGGGCACCCCATAATATCATGGGTATTCACATTACAAATTACACAACTTGTGCCCAAGCTACTTTCTCCTTGACTTCGCCCTTGGTTTTGACCTTGGTTTTGAGCCGTCATCATCCCCATGAAATTCTTCATTTGCGTAGTCAATGCCGAAACTTGTTGTGCTAGAACATCATTAGACTCAACTTCATAAACACCTTTTCTTCCTCCTCTCACACTTTTCTGCTGCGAATTCATGCCAAGTCTCTCATATAAGGCTTTTGTTTCATCAGCCGTTTTCTCACCCATAGCACCCCCGGCTGCATTATCTACTTGAGCTTGACCTTGTTGGGTCAACCCGTCATAGAAGGCTTGATTTAAGAGGGCTAAAGGAAACCCGTGATGAGGACACTGGACCAACAACATCTTGAATCGATCCCAAGCTTCATGAAAAGCTTCACCTGGCTCTTGATTGAAAGACATTATCTTGGACCTCAAGTCGGATGTCTTTTGATGAGAGTAAAACTTTGCCATGAACTTGTTGTAAACTTCCGTCCAAGTGTTTAGAGAGGCCGAGCAAGTGCCATAAACCATGTCTTTGCAGCATCCTTCATCGTATACGCAAAACACCTCATTCTCAACTGCTCTTCGGTTAGTTGACCCAATGAAAAACCTTGCACTGTGCTATAGAACTCTCTCATGAAGGTAATTGGGTCTTCCGATGCCATCCCATGAAATGAAGGGAGCATGTTGAAATGAAGGTTCTTCAACTCATAACTCCTCGCTGCTTGTGGTAGCACTATGCACGATGGTGATGGTTCAATTACCGGACGGGCAAAATCACCCATCATTTGTGGTTCCGCCATTTTAACTTCTTCTTCAGAATCAGAATTCTCGGACTGTTCAGAATAAACCGACTCACTTTCTGTATCACTTGGTTCCGGGTGCTTTCTCTTGTTGATGCGATGAATGTTGTGGTCAATTGGTAGCAAATCTGGTTGTAGCGACCTACGACCAAACATTCAAATCTGCAACACCAAGTTAAAACAGAACAAAAAATATATATACAAAAGACTATTCACAATAGCAAATAATTTAAATCAACTTTAAAATAACGCGTCCCCGGCAACGGCGCCAAATTATGACGAGCGTCAAAACGTCAAAAGAAAAATTCCAACTCAAACTATCTACAGTTGATTTGTAGATAGGGTAAGTCGGGTCGAACCACCGAGACACGAAGTTTAAAGTGTATAAAACTACTGCTATGACAAAGAAGCTCGTAAAGTGAAGGATTGGTTGATTTTTAAAACTAATGCTTTTGCAGAAATTTAAGTAAAATTGATTATAAAAGAGATGTCAATAATAAGGAGAAAATTTCAGGAATTGGCTTCACAAATTATGCTCAAGTTTCACAATTCATCAATCAAAGTATACTTGGGGTTTTGTTCTTACAAAAATATGATTGGGACACTTTGGCGGGTGATTTGCAATCAAGTGTTCCCAATTAATCTATTCCCTTGGCCCGTTCATAGATTAATTCGGAACCCAATTAGAACTTAAGAACAATACAAGAAAAACCACAATTCTTATGAATCTTTTGGCAGAGATTCAATGAATTGTTACTATCAAGTCAAGTCTAATTTCAATTATGAATTTGGCGATTCACCATTGAAATTCCCAAATAATTCAAGAACAATTATGTGATCAAGATAAGTATTCTAAAATTCAATTAAAAACAACTTGACAATCCCAAGTAATACAATGATATTAATAAAAAGTAAAACTTAAAACATAATAGTTACCTCCAATTCCAAGAACTAAAGAGTTTAGCTATCCATGAACATGAAGAACACCCAAGAAATTGAAGAAGAAGAAACTAGGGAGAAGATAATTCATAAAAATCCTAAAAAAAACCATAACATTTTAAAATAGTAATTGTTCTTCCTTAAATATAAAAACCACCCAGCTGCTGTTATTGTCTTAAATTCCCCATAAAAAGTCACAATTAATAAGTTCCATAATTCCACAACCGTTCCAAGTTGCTTCAGCTCCATCTGCAAAACGCCTCGTGGGCGGTCGCCCACTTCTTCCTCCGCGGTCGCCCACGTCTCCAGAAACATTTGGTCTTCAAAACACTTCATGTGCGGCCGCCCACATCACCCTGGACGACCGCCCATCACCCCAGACAGATGTGGTCATTTTCTTTTCTTTTCCTCCGGCCCAGCTGCTTGAAATGGCCCAAATTCCAGCTTCCTTGGCCCAACTTCATTCTTGCATTGGCCCAACTGATTCCTCACTTGGCCGGCCACCTTGCTCAATGCTTAATACCCTTTAGAACTCGGTCCGTCCCATACATAGTCGCATTTTTTTTCCGCTTGATTTATTCACAGAATTCTTCCACTTTCCTCCAATCTTCATTTAGACCACTGAAAACTAAAGAACACTAAAACATCCATTAAAACACACAAAACTCAAGGATTAAGCAAATAATAAGTTCATAAAGTAGTCAATGGATGAGTGTAAAACTCACTCATCAAAGTTAAAGTTTCAACCTTTTCTGTTTCAGTTTTGTTCTTCTATAGAATACTTTTTTCATTTCTAACTTCATTTTCATAATATTAATTAAAGTAAAAATATTTATATTGAACATGTTGTTTTTGTTACAGTTAACGTTTAATGATGCAATAGAAGAGCTACCGGAGGAGCAACAAAACTCTCCCAGCAAGCGAGAAAAGATTTTTACAGATTTGATGGGCACTGATGACCAAGGGAGAGTGCGTTGTATGGGAGGCGGTGTTAACAAAACTAAGGTGTTTGGTAAAGCCTCAACTTCTCAGACATCTGTATTGGAGGTGGTGTCATCCGTCAGAGCAGATCTTGAAAGGCAACTTGAGGAGCAATGCCAACAGTTTCAACAATAAATAGAAGATTTGAAACGTTGTTTTATGGAACAACGTGGAAAGGTAGTAATGAATAGGTGGTAGTATGTTTCTCAAAGTTGTGGATTTTAAACATTGATTGAGTTTTGGATACATTCAACTAACTTTTTTGTACATGTTAATGGTTATTATGTTTGGTTATTATGGTTATTATGTTTGGATACATTCAACATTGATTTTGTGTTAATGGTTATTATGTGGATTGTAAACATTGATTGCGGGTGTATTTTTGATTATATACAGGTTGCATTTGTGTGTGTACAGGTTGAATTTGGTTTTTGTGAGTGTATTTTTGGGGAAAGTGAATTATATAGGACTGGATGGAAAAAAAATAGGCTTATTTACGGCGGAACCCTTCATCCGCCGTAAATAGTGACCTAGACGACTCGTTCCCAAAGGGGGGACGAGGGAACCTGGGAGGGGTGCAATGGGACGACTCGTGTCCTGGTGGACGACTCGTCTCTAACAAGTCATTTACGGCGGAACCCTGCATCCGCCATATAAAAGCGTCATGGACGACTCGTCCCCAAAGGGGGGACTAGGGAATCTGGGGGGGTGCAATTGGGACGACTCGTGATATATTGGACGACTTGTCTCTTATTTACGGCGGTTACATTATCTACCACCGTATAAAGCTTTCTCAAATACACCAGTTATATACATACGGTATATGTATTTCATTTATATACGGCGGTCCATAAATCCGCCGTATTTGTACTCATTTTATATACGGCGGTGGTATTTCCGCCATATATGTTATTTACGGCGGGATATCCGCGGTAAATACTATATACGGCGATGTTTTATACGATGGACTATATACGACGGACAATCCGCCGTAAATAACATATACGGCGGGGCGTGTTTTATATACGGCGGTTGAAATCCGCCGTATATAAGCCTTTTTCTTGTAGTGAGTAGTAAATCACTAGCATATAAGTGAATTTTTAAAAAGGAAATGAAGATCGATGAAACAATCAATGAGTAAATGGCTAGACTTGTAATTGAGGATTACAAGAAAAATAAAGAACTTGATTACTTTTATACTTATTCTCTCATCACGAGAATAAATAGTTATATTTGCAATTGCTGCATAGCAGAATTTGAAATACATAAAATAGATGTAAATAATCTATCTAAATGTCGATTTAGAAGAGAAAATTTACATAGAACAATCCGAGGGGTTTGTTATACATGATCAATGAAACAAAGTGTCCACAATGTACACCATGATCAAATGGAGTTAATAATGAAAATTGGCATTATTGCTAATTTTAGGACTACCCCGAAAATGTGGGGGTGAGTATACTTTGAAAAATAATTACCTTTTCAAAAGGTTTCCCCAAGAAAAAAAATGAGATTTTCTATGAAGTATGAAAACGTAGGCCTACGTACACTTGTAAATGTGGGGGTGCTTTGCAAAGTAGAAAGTCCAATTACCAAAGAATTGAAATTGGTCGATAAATGGTGGATTATGTTTCAATTATGCATATTGGTTTGTTATATATGATTCTATAAGTTTGAATATATATAAAAATCAAAAGGAAATAAAATCAATGGAAATCAAGTATTGATGTCAAATTCATGAAAGTGAATAAATGATACTTTGAATGAAATAGATCAAAGTGTTGAACCGATTCATGAAATGGAACCTAGAAGAAAATGTGCTAGTTTGTAAAGTCATTGTATGACTTGAGATAAGTACAAAGAGGACATCAAAGGTTTGATTGTGTGGATTTAAACAAAAGTGACTACATCACTTTGTTTATTAAATTAAAAAAAAATGATATGTCACTACAAGACAAATGGTTACATACGGCGGATATTAGGTGGATATTCTTGAAATTTTGAAAGAATCAATATGGAATAGCTGGATTTAAATGAATTTGAGTTAACAATTATCAAATGGATAAAACTTGTATTAGCAAGATGGTATATTGCTAAAGTCAATTTATGATTGAAAAGACATATAGCAATGTGTGTAATGGTAGTGTAGACATATATGTCTAAGACATAATACCATTAGACAACTACTCTCAACTAATTTGACTATGTGAGGTCAAATGATAAACCAATTCGTTAACCAAATGGTTAAATTGAGAGTTAGTTGTAAATTCGGAGGGGAATGGGACTTAAGCCTCTTGAAAGTTAAACACAGCGGAAAACTCAATCTAGATGACTGGAGATCCCAAGAACTAGATTCAATGGGACCACCTAACTGTTAAAAGACTTGTAGCGTCACTGTGGGGGAATTAACCCCAAGTCCATTCCTATTAGTGATATCCCGAAAGGGCAAGGATAAGCCTATGACTTTTAATGATTCTTACGCGTCAGAAATTCAAGCGGGGTAATACGGATTACCTTTAAGAAATCACCTATGTTAGAGAGAAGTGGGGCTACTTCGAGAAGAATTGTGTGAGGCTCAATTCTTAGACCCTCTCGCAGAACCAGGCGTATGTTCAGGGCCATGATTGAACATAGCTATGAGAATTGAAGTATGTTAGGACGTTATTTGTGTCAAGCATATGATCGGCTACACAAAAAGCATAACGATTCAATGATATCATGTCTATCGATTTGCGAGTAGAGTAAATATGCTTGTACGAGCGAAGAATCAATGGGCATTCCCACATCTTCGTATGCAAGTTTTCGTCTGCCGGACTTTATCACCATTTTCTCATTATTTCCTTCATGTGGGGGATTGTTGGAAAAATATGTGTGTTTGAAGGAAATAATATATTATTTCCTAAATGGGTTGTTTATTAAATGATCAAATTGATTTTTGGATTGTGTTTTACTCCATGAGAACGTTGAAATCATATATTCATTTGTTCAAAATGATTGGGGGATGAATGAGATATTAAGGCTCAAAGTAAGTGGGTTGAAAGTGGAAAATGTGGTTATCCCACATTGAAAAGGAATGTAAAATGATATTAGTTTATATACTCCTACAGATTAGTAGGGAGTAAGATTGTGGAGCATAGAGGCAATGTAGCTCCAAGTTGGACTGCTCGCGCTAGCCCACTTTCTACATTCCTTTTTTAACTTGACCCATTGTAACTGGACACCAGCAGAGCCTGGACACCATCAGCACCTGGGCACCAGTAGCGTGGGCACCAGCAGCTACGTACCAGAAACGTTTCTGATGATTTCAATCGCTTGTGTAACTACCGCAATAAATGCAGTGATTAAGAAAATTAAAAAGGGTTTTAATTTTCTAGCAGTTTTGATTTTCTTGGAAACTATACAAATGGAAGAACAACAACAACCCAAAACACTCTGATATCCATAATCTCAACACTCCATTTTCGCAGCATATTGAGTATTGTTTTTCTTTGGCCTCATGCATTGCATCAGTGGTGATATTGTCCAAGCATCTAACTTCAGTTCGCCGGAGGTACTATTGTGCAACCACCGTCCGGTCCGTCCGTTTTATCCTGGAAGGCGAACGTCCAAAACA
The DNA here is from genome assembly GCA_022495995.1 of Adenophora triphylla var. japonica. Taxonomy (NCBI): domain Eukaryota; kingdom Viridiplantae; phylum Streptophyta; class Magnoliopsida; order Asterales; family Campanulaceae; genus Adenophora; species Adenophora triphylla. Next base: position 108,189 of record JAFEMH010003385.1, read on the forward strand.
AACTCGAGCACAACTCGGTGAGGGGACGAATTTGTCTTAAGGAGAGTGTGTCACACACGACTCGGACAACATCAAGAAGATCATCAAACGATTTTTCTTCTACGGTTTCTCCTCATTTAATTTTATGTTGTAAAATGTATTTCAATACATTATAATTCTTTTATTATTTTATGCTTATTATAAAATTTGATCTAACAATCCTGTCCCCATATTCTATATTCTGGAAGACATGTTAGCATGTTTACAAGTCTTAGAATGTTTAGCATTCATTAAAAAAATAAAAAATATGTCTATGTCTCTTTTAACGGCATTTTCTGAATTCATCTTTTTAAGAAATACTTAGGTTCCGTTTGTTTCGACGTAAAACATTTTTCGAAAAACATTTTTTGAAAAATGTTTTCCTGTAAAAAGTTTTCCTGTAAAATATTTTACGGAGGTAGAGCGTAAAATGTTTTACGGAGGAAGGGTGTAAAATGTTTTCGGGTGTTTGGTAAAACGACTCATATTTCACAAGGTGGCCTACCCCACCCCCACCCCCCCCCCCCAAATTTTTTTTTTTTGTAACCGCCCTACCCACCCCCTGCCTACCCCACCCCCCCCCAAAAAAATTTTTTTTTTTGTAATCGCCCCACCCACCCTGCCTTACCACCCACCCCCCCCAAAATTTTTTTTTGTAATCGCACCCACCCCCTGCCTACCCCACCCCAACCCCCCAAAATTTTTTTGAAATTGTCCCACCCACCCTCGCCACTCCATCCCCACCCCCCAAAATTTTTTTTTTTGTAATCGCCACCCACCTGCTACCCCACCCCCAAAAAAACATTTTTTAATCGCCCCAAATTTTTTTTTTTTTTTGGGGTGGGGTGGGTGGGGCGATTACAAAAAAAAAAAATTGGGGGTGGGTGGTGGGTGGGGTAGGCAGGGGTGGGTGGGGCGATTACAAAAAAAAAAAATTGGGAGGTGGGGGGTGGGTGGGGGTAGGCAGGGTGGGTGGGGCGATTACAAAAAAATAATTTGGGGGTGGGATAGGCAGGGGGTGGGTGGGGCGATTACAAAAAACAAAAAAAAAATTGGGGGGGGGGTGGGTGGGGTGGGGTAGGAGGGGGTGGGTGGGGCGATTACAAAAAAAAAATGGGGGTTGGGGGTGGGAGTAGGCAGGGGGTGGGTGGGACGGTTACCAAAATAAAAATAAATTTTTTTTTGGGGGGGGGGTTGGGGGTGGGTGGGAGGGTGGGGTAGGCGGGGGTGGGTGGGGCGATTACAAAAAAAATAAATTTGGGGGGTGGGTGGGGGGGTAGGGGGTAGGGGGTGGGTGGGGCGATTACAAAAAAAAAAAAAAAATTGGGTGGGGGGTGGGAGGGTGGGGTAGGCAGGGGTGGTTGTACCGGGCGTAATATGAGTTGTACATTAAGGCCTCCATTTTTCGAAAAATGTTTTACTTAGGACAAGGTCAGTAGGTCGTTTTACTTAGGAAGGGCGTAAAATGTTTTCCGAAAAACGTTTTACTTAGGCAACCAAACAGCGGAAAACGAGTTATTTTCCGGAAAACATTTTTCGGGGGCTAACCAAACGGCGTAAAACGAGTTATTTTCCGAAAAACATTTTTCGAAAAGTGTTTTACGGCCAAACAAACGGAGCCTTAGTGTCATATACTATCCTCCTCCGTCCCACCTCAATCCCACCTCAAATTTTACTAGTGGTCAAAATTCAAATATCATTCTAAAAACTGTTATTAGAAGTACTAGATTGACTCCCGTGCGATGCACGGGACATTACTATATATTTAAAAGACAAAAATTGAACTAAAATAAATAAAAAAATAAATTCGTTTATACATTATGAAATACTTCCTTAAAGACTACATTGTCAGTACATAACAATTAGAAAACAATAAAATAGAAATAAAAAAAAAATCATAAGGAATATGCATTTCTCTATATACAATTCTGTAGTATTTTATCATTTAAAAAAATAAATAAAACACACGAACATGTTTATCACATACGAAATAAATTATTGAAATTAGAAAAAAAAAGTGAAGATTGGAAATCTAGTTAAAAAAGGTAATATTTATTTCTTTTTGATAAAGTGAAATTTTTAAATAAAAACAAAAGATTTGTTCATATCAAAAGAATAGTACAGTTATCTAATAAAAATTAATATCATTCGTTTTCAAATAGAAACTTTCGATTAACTCATGCTCATACATCAAAAAAATTATGTCATATTTATTTACATTAACTCATTATGAACATAATTATGATATTTATTTTCAATGTAACTTATTTAATTTTTAGGAGAAAAATAAAAATCCTAAAAATACTAACAACTTCGTTAAATGAAAAGAAATTTTTCCTAACCCCCCACTTCCTCATCAAACTCAACCCACTTCTTCCTCTCCCTATTTTAAAATACAAATTTATACTATCTTTATTTCTTATTATATTGACATACACTTCAATCAAAATTTTAAAAATGATGGCCATTTTTCCCGATATTCGTCTTTATAAATACACAATATTTTGAGACGAATAAAAAATCGACAAATTTATTAATACTTTATTTACTATGCGTCAAAGAATTATTTTTTAAAAAATAAATAAATAAATTGTTTGATATATCGAACTAAAATAAACACAATAACCATATTACCCCCTCTCACTTATTAAATAGAAATCAAAACTCGCATTCATTACAATTCTCTCATATATATATATATATATATATATATATATATATATATATATATATATATATATATATATATATATATATATATATATATATATATATATATATATATATATATATAAATGATTATTATATTAAATAACCATATATACTTTATAAATACACAATTGTTTTGTTTATAAAAATTCAACACCATTCCAACTCATCATCCTATACCCCACCACTTTTATTTTATTTTATATTCTTTAATAGAAACCAAAACCCACATTTATTTTATTTTATATAATTTATATATAGATATAAATTATTATTATATTAAATAACCATATATATTATCATTTATAATTAAAAATAAATACTTCACACTTATTTAATTTTTACTAAAAAGATATTGAAAAAAAGAAAAATAACAAAAGATAATTAAGAAATTTATATTTAAAAAAGAGGGGTTTTTTTATCTGTCCAAATCAAATGAAAGAAGTCTCTATTTAAAGAGAAAAAAAAATTATGAATTTTGGTGTAAAAAAAAGTTTAAAAAATTAATTTATTATAAAATAATCGAGGGTAAAGAAATATGATGCTAAAAAAATCCGAAATTCAGCCAGCCAATCAAATGGCGACACGTGGCAAAATTCTCAAAGAATAAAAGAAAAAAAAAATTGCATAAACGCACCGTTGTCGGCGCGTGAAGTACACGCGCCAGAGAAATGTCGAAATTGCCCTTCCACACACGGACAACACATGTCCAATGTTAACAAAAAAAAAAACCTAATGCATTCACGCGCCTCTTTAGGCCCGTGTAATTTACGGCTCTCATAATTTTAACCAATAATAAAATTCGAAACAAAATAAATCATTTACTATCCAATTTATTTGGATAATTGTTCAAAAAAGTAATTTATTTTATTTCATAAAAATTAAGATTATAACTCATTTAGTTACTTGATATTTTGTTCTAATGTGTTTTACTGTGTGTGCATATGTGTATGTTTTACATGATGTACAAATCTTCGTAAATAAGCTACTCATTTTCAGTAATTTTTTTGCCCTCCATAGATTTTCAATCCTAACCGAGTAACTACAAATGTGCCCTCGTTTATTTTAAAACTTAAGCAAGTCTTTTTATATAGAGAGAGATAGCAATTTATAACTAATTATTTTATGCTTATTGCTAAAACTATATTATATTGATTTCTAATATTAGTTTTAAATTAATGAAAAAATTAAACCAAGAAACTAATATGAGTTTTAAGTTCTACATAAAAAAGAGTGAATAAGACAGAAAAAAAATCACTACTATTCTCTAAAATATATATATATATATATATACTCCGTATATATATATATATATATATATATATATATATATATATATATATATATATATATATATATATATTGAAAATTTTGACTAAAAAGAAATTGAAAAATTAGCAAAGCATAATTAAGAAATTAATATTTAAAGAAGAGAGATTTTTTTTGTGTCAACATCAAATGAAAGAAGTATCTATTTATAGAGATTTTTTTTATGAATTTTGGTGTAAATTTTTTTTTTAAAAATAATTAATTTAGTACAAAATAATTTATTTATTTAATTACTAAAATTATTATTATTATTATTATTATTATTATCATTTATAATTAAAAACAATACTTCACACTTAATTAATTTCACTAAAAAGAAATTGAAAATTTATCAAAGCATACTTAAGAAGTTTATATTTAAAAAAGAAGTTTTTTTTTCTGTGTCCAAATCAAATGAAAGAAGTCTCTATTTAAAGAGGAAAAAAATTATGAATTTTGGTGTTAAATTTTTTTTTTTTAAAAATGATTTATTATAAAATAATTGAGGTCAAAGAAATAGGATAATTTTTTTTCTGAAATCCTTCCGGTCAATCATGGATCGCCACGTGTCAAATAAAATAAATAAAAAAACGATAACCTGCAAAACGCGCCGTTGTCGGTGCGTGTCAAACACGTGCCATGGAAAAGTCTGAATTACCCTTCACTCTACGGTCGACACGTGTCCAAATTAAAAAAAAGAAAAGGGAAAAAAAGGGGGCCCAGTCACAACTTGCCACATGTCATTTTCGTCGGCTTTTTTGCAATATTGCCACGACGTGAAAAGACGCAAATGCCCCTCAAACCTCCTTTAATTACCATAATCTTGTTATTATGAAGAAAATCAATGTTGAGTAAGAAAGAGAAAAAAAAAGTTCAAATGTGATGCATAAGGCATACGGGGTAAAATAAAATATAAATCTAATATTTACAAATGTAAAAAAAATAAAATTAAATTACCAAAAACAAAGTATCATTTTTTTCTGAATAAATAATAAATTTTTTGAAAATTCAAGCCTAAAAATCAGCCTATATATTTCAAAAATATGTTCATTTAATGATATTTTTAACCTTCATCAAGAAAAATATAAATATTTTATACTTGTAAAATTATCACTATTTCAGCCTGAAATATAGAGTCTCTCCTCCATCCATTTACTTTCCTTAACTAAACGGCATTTACCTTGAAAAAAAATCTAAACATTGTACCTACAAAAAAACCTACTCTCTTTTTTTCTCTCTTCCCCAATATTGAGCTAAAAAAGAATTTACAAAGAGTCTTAATCTAGTTTTTCATGAACATAAATACATTCCAATTCATGTGTATATTTGACTTTTCTTTAACCATACTTTCTCAAAATACACGTATTCAAAATACACTTATTTTCCCTACTTAAGTTTCTCAAAAATTTTAATTACCAAAAGGCACTTCGCCCCATTAAATATTAATACACTCTCATTTTTTTAGGAGATATCTTATATCATAAATCTAGTCTTGATATGCACATAATTTATACCTTTATAATATTTACAATTTATAGTGAAAACAAATGGCTTTGTATGTCAAAATAAGAAATTTTATTAAACAAAAAATAAAAAAAAATTGAAAAAAAATCAGTTTTCCTAAATGATCAAATATAATTTTATATATAAAAAAAATTTGAAATCTATAATCTATTAATTTAGAATGTCTGTGATTACAAAATCGGCTCCAAACATTTCAGTTTATTTTCTTCCAAAAGAGGAAGAATTTAAATTTGAAAAAAGAAAAAAAATCTCCTAATAAATTAAAAATCCCCTCTACTTCCCATCTCCATCTAAATTATTTTCTTCACAATAATTCAAAAGGAAGAAAAAAAAAACAGAAAACCCCTCTCCTCCTTCTACGATCAACTTTCAGCACGTAACGCCACCGCCATCACAAACTTCAAAGCCTTTGTCCATTCAACACAACCACCATCATTATTAAAAACCCCCCACTATCAACCTTCCCACCCCCCCAAACAAACTGTAAAAAAAAAAAACTCAACTCCAAATTCACCCATAAAAAAAATGAAATTATGCATTGAAGAAATTCGAAATTACCTTCACATTTCCTTCACCGTGACACTTTCCCGATCAAACAAACAACCAAACTTCTTAAAAAACGAATATTATACCTGTTTAGCAAAAAAAAAAAAAATAGATATTAAGATGCTTCATATTGTGCATTAACCAAGAAATAAAAATAATAATAACAATTAAACAAAAATAAATAACAAATCGATTCAAAATATTTACCTTGAATGTCAAATATTCTTCAACACTGACTCCATGCTTCCATTTAATTAACTCTTCCACCAATTTTGCCTTCTCCATGAACCTAATTTTCAGAAGAAAAAAAAAAGGTTAGGTTCTTCATTCATTCATTGTGTGTGTGTTTTGATTTGTAACTGTGTGTTTTGGTGTGTGCAAATTTGTGTTTGTGTTTGTGTGTGTCCGTGTGAGTATGTGAGTGTGAGTGTTTTCAAATAATTGAAAGAGGTGAGAAGAGAGATGAAGGAGTAATGAATAGATTCAAAATTCAAAATTCAAATTTTAAGCTTCTCTTGTAAGCTAAAATGAAAAAAAAAATTGTGTGCTTCTCTTGGAAGCTAAAACTAAAAACATAAATAAAAACAAATTAAAGAGTCAGTCATGGGAAGTGTGAAATAATTATTTTATTTAAATAATTAAAATGAAATAATTGCCCTTTTTTGATATACATTATTATTTACCACTTGCTTGCTATTATATATTTATAGATTATTTTATGCTAATTTCTAAAAATTTATTATATTCACTTCTAATATGAGTTTTAAATCGCCAAGGCAAGGCCAAGGGCCGAGCCAAGGCAAGGCCAAGGCCAAGGCCGGCAGAGCCGAGGCAAGGCAAGGCGAAGGCTGATTTCCCACATCGAAAAAAAATGAATCAAAAATGGCCTTGACCTTGGTATATAATGAGGCTTCAAGTTCAAGGTAGGTGTAATTATATTTATATACATATATAATACATATATAATTATTAATATTAAATATACATATATCTTGAAAGGAAAAAAGTAAGAGAATAAAATATTAAAAAGTAGAAAAAAATCGAATAGAAAAAAAGAAAACATCAAATGAAAAATATATTATCATACAATTCTGAAGAATTTTATTTTTTATAAAAATTAAATAAAAAAACACAAACATGTTTTATTACATACGAAATAAGTTATTGAAATCGGTAAAAAAAAAAAATAAAGAGTGGATAAAGAGAATTAAAAAAACAAATCAAAATATTTAATCATACCAAAAGAGTAGTACAGTTATCTAATAAAAATAAATATCATTTTTTTTCAAATGAAAACTTTCCCTTAACTCATGCTCGTACATATAAAAAAAATATGTAATATTTATTTACATTAACTCATTATAAACATAATTATGATATTTATTTTCAATTTAGCTTATTTAATTTTGAAAAGAAAAATAAAATTTCTAAAAATACTAACAATTGCGATAAATGAAAAAAGTTTCCCCAAACACTACACTTCATCAAACCCTATCCCATTTCACTTATTAAATAGAAACTCAAACCCACATTCATCACACTCCGCCATATATATATATATATATATATATATATATATATATATATATATATATATATATATATATATATATATATATATATATATATATACTCCCTCCGTCCACTTACATACTTCACAATTACTGTTCACGCGTGGATTAAGAAAAAAAATAATGATATAAATGTTGTGAGTGTAAAAGTAAAATAGGAGAGAGAATGAGTGAAGGGAATAGTAAATTATAATGGAGTTGTGAGTATTAAAATAATGTAGGAGAGAGAATAAGTGGGGTAGGGTTAATATTTTAATAATAAAAACTTTCCATTTTAGGTAAAAAAAATAAAGTGTGAAGTATGTATTTGGACACCCAAAATAGAAAGTGTGAAGTATGTAAGTGGACGGAGGGAGTATATACACATATATATATATATATATATATATATATATATATATATATATATATATATATATATATATATATATATATATATATATATATATATATATATGTGTGTGTGTGTGTGTGTGTGTGTGTGTGTGTGTGTGTGTGTGTGTGTGTATAGATTATTATTATATTAAATAATCATATACTCCCTCCGCCCCGGCCGACTTAGGACTTTTTGCCATTTTGGGCGTCCCACCCGACTTAAGACGGCCCAAAATGGAAACCTTAAATCACTATTCTCTCCACTCATTCTCTCTCCTACATTATTTTAATACTCACAACACCATTATAATTTACTATTCCCTCCACTCATTCTCTCTCCTATTTTTAAATTACACTCACAACATTTACCTTTTCCTTAATCCCCATGCCATTTCAAAAAATCTTAAGTCGGCCGGGACGGAGGGAGTATACTTTATAAATATACAATGATTTTTTTTATACATATTCAAAATTATTCCAACTCATCATCCTATACCTCATCACTTTTATTTTATTTATATTCTTTTTTTTTAGTAAAATTATTTTTATTTTTATTATTATCATTTATAATAAAAAAAATTACTTCACACTCAATTAATTTTCACTAAAAAGAAATTGAACAATTAATAAAAGATAATTAACAAATTTATATTTAAAAAGATGATTTTTTTTTTCTTTTTCAAGATCAAATGAAAGAAATCTCTATTTAAAGAGAAAAAAAATTATGAATTTTGGTTTAAAAAAATTAATTTAAAAAAGAGGATTTTTTATTATCATTTATAATTAAAAAAATTACTTTACACTTAATTAATTTTCACTAAAAATAAATTGAAAAATTATTAAAGGATAATTAACAAATTTATATTTAAAAAGAGGATTTTTTTTCTTTGTCCAAATCAAATGAAAGAAATCTCTATTTAAAGAGAAAAATAATTATAATTTTAGTGTTAAAAAAAATAAAAGAAAAAAAATTAAAAAATAGGATTTTTTTATTATCATTTATAATTAAAAAAAATTATTTCAAACTTAATTAATTTTCACTAAAAAGAAATGAAAAAAATAGTAAAGGATAATTAACAAATTTAAATTTAAAAAAGAGGATTTTTTTTCTTTGTCCAAATCAAATGAAAGAAGTCTCTATTTGAAGTGAAAAAAAAATTATGAATTATGGTGTAAAAAAAAATTAAAAAAACTTAATTTAATATATAATAATTGAGGACAAAAAAATGGGATAATTTTTTTTTTGAAATTCATCCAGCCAATAAAATGGTGCCACGTGTAAAATTTCCAAAAAAAAAGAAAAAGAAAGAGAAACTGCTTGGACGTGCCCTTGTCGGCGCGTGTTTACACGTGAAAATGAAATGACGGAAATGCCCCTCCCCAGCCTATCGACAAGTGTCCAAAGTGATTTAAAAAAAAAAAAATTCACCCAATAACACAACACCACGTTGATTTTTTGCCTTCTTAATTGCACTTATGCCATGATGTGAAATGTCCAAAATACCCTTCAATGGCAAAAAATTTATCAAAACCTTGTTATTATATATAGATAGATTGTTAATTATGATACAATAATAATTTTTAAAATTTTATTAGAATCATTACTTTTTACTTGACAAAATTACATGTATTTCACCGCTAGTACTATTTGAGGTATTACGGAAGAAGTATATTATATACTACTACTCCCTTCATTTCATAAATCTATAAATCTATGCAATTTTTGTGTCGGCGCAGAAATTAAAGTAAAATGTGATAAAGGTAATGTGATGTGAGTGTAAAAGTAAAATAGGAGAGAGAATGAGTGGAGAGAATATTAAATTTGAAAAGTATTGTGAGTAGAGAGAAGTGGGTCTCATTTCCATTTTGAAAAAGTGCAAATTATTGTGGGACGTCCAAAAGAAAGTTTTTTACATATTATCGTATTATCGTGGGACGGAGGGAGTATATACTTTCGGCTCCACAAGTCAAAACTGGTAGACAAAGAATTTGGTGAGACGGTCTAACCATGTGAAACGTATTTGATCCGTCTTTCGACCTGACCCGTCCGCCGCAATGTGTCCTTTAAAAAAAAAACCTCCAACACCTTTAAATTAAATATATTGAGATTTGAAGTCGAAAAAAAACTGAAAACCCGTTGTTGTTGTGTTCGTCTCGTTGACGAGATGAATCAAAATATCATCGTATCGTGTGTGTGATGATATGATTTTGAATTATTTTTATAAAATCATATTTTGTACTCCTTTCGTCCCGATTTAATTTTCATAGTTTGACTTGCCACGCGAATTAAGAAAAAAAGTAAATATTGTGATCATAAAAAATAAAGTAGGAGAGAGAAAATAGGTAGTGAGTTTTTGTTGTTAAATTGACAAGTGAGTCTCATTATTCATTTTAAGTAGTAAAACAACAAAAAACATCAAACTTGATCAGACTAAAAAGGAAAGTAAAAACCTTAAAATGAAACGGAGGGATTAACAAACAAAAAAAATTGACTTGTTCGTCGCATGAAATATAACACTTATTATGAAAGAAAGTAAGTGTTAAAATTCTGAAATGTAACAGTTTTTATTATAAAATGTAATCGTAGTTTTGCAAAAAAATTTAAATAGTTTGATTTTTTTTATTTTAGAAAGTATCAATTTACATGTAACAGACTATAGATATTAGTATAACTATAGATATGAGTATAATTTGTTTTACAAATGAAAGTAACATTTTTTTATAGTAATAGTTAACTTTTTTTCTTTAAAAAAAAAACAAGAATTTTTCACAAATAAATATAACAGTTTTATTATAAAATGTAACATTAGTTTTACCGAAAGTTTAAAATAGTTAGATTATTATTTTTTAGCAAAAATAAGAATTGAAATTTAACGGATTATACACGTGAGTATAAATTGTTATACAAATGAATGAATGTAACAATTTTTTTTAGAGGAAATGCTACATTTTAATCTTATGTCTTATGTTAAGTGTTAACTTTAATCATTTTTTTGCAAAATTGTGGATATATTTTAGAATAAAAAGGTTACATTTAAGGCCAAAATAGGTTTACCATCCCAAAGTATTCACTGATTCCCACTTTGCACCCCCGTTTAAAAAGTCAGTTTGTTTGGTACCTAAACTTTCAAATCGCCCCACTTTGCACCCTAACACTAACGAATGTTAGAAAAATTAACGAAATAGATTTTGTGTCGAGCACATGATTACAAATTGACAAATTTGTAATGGTAATTAGTTTTTAAGTGGTCAAATGCAATTTTTTTAAATATAAATTGTTAAAAATTATTTATTTTTCAAAAACAATCAACACTATCTTAAATAAGTAATACTTCCTAAAAAATATTTTTATATTTTTCATGTTAAAAATAATACTTATTATGTTAAAAATAAAATAGTTAAGATCCATAATAACATATATTAACATAATCTTAAATAATTAATAATTAAAATATCCTGAAAAATGTTATTTTTTATTTTGAAAAAAATATGATTAAACAAATTAATAATTAATATATTTTTATTTTAAATAATTAATATATTTTTAAATAGGATAAAAAATAAATACAATTTTCCTAAAAAAAAATACAATTTTTGATTTATAATAGTCTCTAATTTTTTTTATTTTAATCCTATTTAAAAATATATTTTTTGAAAATATTAATTATTTAAGATAATGTTAATATATGCTATTACGAACATAACTATTTTTTACAATAAAAATATAAAAAAATATATTATTTTTTAACATAAAAAATAATAAAACAAATTAGAGGCTTTGATCAATAAACCCCTCATCCAAATGAAATTGACCAATAAATACAGTTATTTTCAAAATTTGCCAATAAGTTCCTTCTAAAAATGTGGATAAAAATATCCCTAACTGCAATTGCCGCACGTACCAGCGCTTTATGCGCTTGATAGGTGAAGATTAGGATCCGCTGCTTTGCACTCCCTATGCATTCTCCCTCCCTCTTTCTCTTTATTCCTTTTTTTTTCCCGGTTGATAAAAACAACAACTGTGAAATTTGCACTACAGTGTTATAAAAGAATGACATAAATAACTGAAAATTCTATAACACAATTATAACATATCAACTCTAATCATTAACAACTGTAAAAACCTATAAAACATTAATATGAAATAGAATTCATAGTTTATAACATAAATCAACACATTTATAATATAAACCAATTATATTTCACGGTTATTTCAATAACTGTGAAATAGAATTTACAGTTATTCACCAAAACTTGTGTCCAAGTTTCATGAGAAATATTAATTGTTCACCAAACTCTAATCAAAATAACTGTGAAATACACATCACAGTTCAAAATTTTATCAGTTGTTTAAGCAAAATAACTGTGAAATACACATCACAATTATTTCACAAGCAATACATGAGGATGAACAACTGTGAAAACCTATAAAACATTAATGTAAAATAGAATTGTCAGTTTATAATATAAAGCAACACAGTTATAATATTATAAATAAGGATGACTTGGGGCTAAATCAATGATCATATTACCCATTATCATAGAAGGCCCAAATGCTATTCTATACTCTATTCATGTTTGGGCTCATTCAGAAAATCAAAATTCTACAACCCCTATTCCTAACGGAGGATCCGAAGAACGCACCTCTTTCCTCTACCTCTCTCTCTCTACATTTTCTTTCTCTCTCCTTTATGCGTGCAATTTCTCTTTCTCCCTCAAAGTCCCCGAACTTATACATAAATGAAACAAAACACTGTCCTTTCTTCGTAATTTTTCGGTTTTTATTTTAAAATTTTAATTTTCGACGATCTTAGAGCTGGTTGCAGTTTTTGCCTTCGATCAATGTACAGTGTTTGAACTAATCATGTATTTTTTTGTTGGTTCTTGTTTTTTTTAAAGCTAGTGTTGAGTTTTCTCACCTTTAATGCCCAGGAATTTGCAAACTCAGAACATGCACAAACATAGAAAATAAAAACAAATTAGTAACAGTCTGAAGAAGAACAGAAAAAACTCTAAATATGAAACAGAAACTGAAATTTAAACAGAGTAAAAGAGTAAGTAGTCGGCTCAGGCCCAAGTATCCGAATATTCCGAAATCCAGCCACAATCCAAGGCAAAATGATCCAAGGCGTTGCTATGAAACCACAGGCAACAATACAGTCCCAAAACCGCAAGATACGCACCCAAATATCAAGCGAAAGACCAGCGTAACCCTCACAAATCAAAGCCTCTGTTGATTACAGACCAACAGCCGACACCCAAGTAACACCCAGCCCAAACTCTCAATTGCCTCGCCAACACACAGCTCACATACACACGCAGACTGATAAATCCCTAACTGAGGGAGAGCACCTAACCAGAAATTGAGAGAAGAAGAAAACGACCTAAACCTCGAACAATCCTCACAAAACTCTCAATAATACCTCTGCAAAGCTCACTAAACCCTCACTATTTATCACCAGAGAAGACCTCAAAGTGTGTGTAAAGACTCGTGTATGTTCTGGCTGCAAAGAGAGGGCATGGGGGGTTTAAATAGGGGGCTGAAGGTAGAAGAGATAAGAGGGGAAGAAAGAGATAAGGCTTACCCGAATCAACCATGGCGCAAGGGGAGGAACGACGCGGCGAAATCGCCGCTGATGGAAACCCAAAGTTTGATCGTCAACAATGACTTGGGAAAAGACACGGTCAAACACTTATCACAAAAGAAGGTGCTGTAAACAAAAGGTTGCTGGGAACAAAATACTAATCAAAATGGGCTGCACATTTGTTTTGGGCTGCTCACTAATGTTTGGGCCAAAGCCCACACAACATAACAACATTCTCCACCTTGGATCAAGTGCCGGTTCATGACACCAGTGCAATTCACGATGCACTCACGGGATACACTTACAGGGCATATTCATCATCGCCTTAGTCTTCGGCACTTGATCCAACACAAAGTTAGAACAAAGTACGGAAGGCAAAAATCTAGTTTATTCCTATCACATAGAAACGGAACGAAACTAGACACAAAAATCTAATTTATTCCTATCACATAGAAACGGAACGAAACTAGACACCCCAACTTCACACAAAGTAAAGAAGAGGATTTTTGGGACAAACTAACACAAGCATCAACATGAAGTGTCAAAATTCAAAATTTTCAAACAATTCAAAAACTTTGAAACAGGTAAACACTTAGTTCCCATATCAGCAGGGTTAAAATTAGTGTCAATTTTTTCAAGATAAACTATATTTTTAGCAATCACATCACGAATGAAATGAAATTTAACATCTATATGCTTAGTTCTATCATGAAAAACATGATTCTTACCCAATTGAATGCCAGATTGACTATCAGAAAATACTACCACATTATCATTTAGAAAACCAATTTCAGAAAGTAAACCCTTAAGCCATATGGCCTCTTTTATAGCCTCGGTCATAGCCACATATTCAGATTCTGTCATAGACAAAGCCACAATTGGCTGTAACTGAGATTTCCAACTAATACAAGAGCCACATAAGGTAAACACATATGAAGTGGTAGATTTTCTATTGTCCCTATCATTAGCATAATTAGAATCAACATAACCAACTAATTTTATACCTTCATCACACTTAGTGAATTTCAAACCATAACTTATCGAATGCTTTAAGTACCTTAACAACCATTTAAGTGCTTGCCAATGGGGTAAACCAGGATTTGACATATACCGGCTTAAACACGAAATAGCATAAGCAATATCAGGATGGGTACTAACCATTAAGTACATAACAGAACCAATAGCATTCGAGTAAGGTATATTTTTCATTTGGTCTAGCTCCAAGTCATTTTGGGGACACTGCTCTTTACTAAGCACAAAATGGGAAGCAAGAGGGGTATTAACAGACTTAGCATCTTTCATAGAGAATTTACTTAAAATCTTTTCAACATATGAACTTTGATTCAAGTAAATAACAGATAATTCACGGTCTCTGATTATATTCATGCCAAGTATCTTACTAGCATCACCGAGATATTTCATGTCAAATTTAGCACTCAAGCAATTTTTAACATTCTCTACGGATTTAGAACAAGGACTAATAAGAAGCATGTCATCAACATATATAAGCAAGAAAACAGGCATATTCGTATCATTCTTGAAATATAAACAATGATCATAAGCACTCCGGAGTTTTAAATCTAGCATGCATTTATCAAATTTCAAGTTCCACATACGAGGAGACTGTTTAAGCCCATATAACGACTTTTAAGCAAACACACATAATCGGGACAAGTATTATCAATATAACCCTCAGTCGCTTCATATAAATCTTTTCATCAAGATCTCCATGCAAAACAGCAGTTTTAACATCCATTTGTTTCATTTCCCAATTAAACTGAGCTACCAAAGCAAGCATAATCCTAACAGTTGTGAATTTAACAACAGGAGCAAATATTTCAGTGTAATATATACCTTCTTTCTGAGTAAAACCTTTTGCTACAAGTCTAGCTTTAAATCTAACAGAGTCGGATTCATTCTTGACTTTATAGAGCCACTTACAAGAAACAATAGAACAGCTTTTTCTGGCCTAGGCACTAAAGTCCAAGTATCATTAACATGCAAAGAATTCATTTCATCATTCATAGCATTAATCCATTCATTCTTATTCGCAGAATTTAAAGCTTCATTATAGGTTTTAGGCTCAGTATTATCAATAGATTCAAACACACTAAACACAAATGAAGTCATATCAAAATCATTAAAATGGGCGGGTTGCCTAGATATGCGTCTAGGTCTATCACGACTAAGTTGGTAGTCATTCAAATCAGGCAACTCATTATTTTCCATATCTTCATCAATATTTTGCTCATTCACATCAATAGGATTATCAACAGGAGGAATCACATCGTTGTGTAAATGTGCTCATTAACAATAGCAGGGAATAGGCACATAAGAGTGCTCCACCGTATTTGGAGCAAGTGGGAGGGGAGGCACATTATTTAAGCAAGGAAACTCGGCTTCATTAAACACAACATCACGACTAATGATCACTTTGAAACCCGGTTCCTCCCTTACCCATAATCTATACCCCTTGACACCCTCCGGTATCCCAAGAAAATACACCTCACGGTCCGAGGTTCAAGTTTATCATTTTTCTTATGGGCATACGCAAAGACAACCAAAAATCCTCAAATTTGAATAATCAATGTGTTTTCCGTAAAAAACAAATTTCTTCAGGACATCTACCATTTAAAGGGACAGAGGAGACCTATTTATAAGATAGGCGGCAGCCATCACCGCCTCACCCCAAAAACGCTTGGACAAACCGAGTAGCAAGCATGGTTCTAACTCTTTCTAATAGAGTTCTATTCATACGTTCAAAGAACACCATTTTGTTGCGGTGTATAAGGCACAGTCTTATGCCTTTTAATTCCATTCTCTAAGCAAAAGTTATCAAATTCATTATTGCAAAATTCAAGTCCATTATCAGTCCTAAGCACTTTAATTTTTCTACCTGTTTGATTTTCAATCATGACTTTCCAATTTTTAAAATTATCAAAAACATCAGATTTATTTTTCATTAAAAACACCCATGTTTTTCTGGAAAAGTCATCAATTATAGATAAAAAATATCTATTTCCACCTTGAGTGGTCTCACTAGCAGGACCCCATACATCAGCATGTAAATACTCAAGAATTGCTTTACTCGAACAATGATTGGGATTAGGGGAATTGGGAAAAGATACTCTATGTTGCTTACCCATCACACAAGAGTCACAAAAAGGCATACCAGAAATTTTATCTTTACCAAAAACACCATTTTTATTCAAAATTTCCAAACCTTTATTACTTATGTGTCCAAGTCTTTTATGCCACAAATCAGTTTTATCAACTTTAACAACATTAGCATAATCAGTCATTGGTTCAGCAGTGCAAATATATAAGTTTCTAATCTTTTCAGCTTTGAAAATCACAAGAGACCCCTTCAAGATTTTCATGCACCCATTACCCCTTTTTCCTTCTAACCCATCATTTTCTAAAGATGCACAAGACATGAGATTGTTAGCTAATTCAGGCACATGTCGCACATCTTTCAACGTTAAGTAAGAACCAGACTCAAACTTGAGACAAACGTCTCCAATACCAGCAATTTGACACATTTTATCATTAGCTAAAGAAACAGAGCCACTTTTCATATCACTATAAGTATGAAACATGTTTTTATCAGGTGTCATGTGAAACGTGCATGCAGAATCTAACAACCATTCATTTTTCACATAATGAACATAATTCACCACAGTTTCAGTAACCATAAAAACAGAAGGCTCATTTTCACCAGAAGCAAAATTACAGTCAATTTTCAAGTCTTGATTCTTCTTTTTGGGATTAGGACACTCTTTACGAAAATGTCCCGTCTCACCACAATTGTAACATTTTCTGTTACTTTTACCAGTCCTAGACTTACTTCTTTTTCTCTCATTATTTTTACTGGATTCAGTCTTGTCATGTTGCTTATTCTGATTATTATTCCTGTGAGTAGGTCGTCCTCTCACCACATTAACCTCACCAACATTAGATGATTTACCCTTATTAACTCTTAATTCTAACTATTTACTTTTTATCCCGTTAATCACATTATCAAGCACAATTTCAGTCCTACCATACTTAATCGCAGATCTAACATCAGCATAAGAGTCAGGTATAGCATTTAAGAGCACAATAGGAGTATATTCATCAATGTTCTTATCACCTGTTTGCTTAATGTCTTGCACAAGTTTAGTAAACCGGTCAATGTTATCATCCATGTCTTTGTTTAAGTCCAATTTAAACTGAAAAAACTTTCCAAGCAAAAATATCTTATTAGGTAATGATGTTTCAACATATACTGCTTCCAGTTTATCCCAAAGAGATTTAGCATTATCATGTTTACCAACTTTTCTAATAACAGCAGCAGATAAATTCAAAATAATCGAAGAATAAGCACTTTCATCCATTTCAAGTCTTAATTCCTGAGTATCCGATTCAAAGAAATTGTTGAGTTACGCCTTTAAACACTTTTTCTTTAATCAAAATACCTTTCATTTTTTGTTGCCAAATTAAAAAATCACCTTTGCCATTGAATGGCTCCATCATATAAACATTAGCAGCCATAACAATAGTGAATTTCTAATTAAAAAAAAAACAGATAAGATAATAAAGCAAGTATCAAAGCACTCAAAAACACCACAGCTGAATAACAAACAAAATGATTTTATTTTCCTTACCCAAGAAACCTTTTACTAGGTTTCTTATTTTACCGTTCACCGTTCGCAAAAGCGAAACCAGGCTCTGATACCACTGTTGAGTTTATCACCCTTATACCATAACCTATAAGATAGGGTATACCTTGTCAAATTCTCATCACAGTATGGAATTTAAGACAAATAAAAGAATAGAGATAAACGATCTCTTTAAAACCATAGGGAAAATATCAGCCATACCTACCAAGGAATTAACTCCTTTATTAGATACTTGGACTATGGATTTGAACAACACAAATAGAAGAATACTTGGACAAAGTTCAAAATTAATAATCCAAAATGAGCAAGAAAGGGAAGAACCAAGTAAGAGATCTTTCTCAAGAGTTCTTAGTCGAAAGTATGGCCTACCATCTACAGATGATTTATATACTGTATCAAGAAGAATAAATATAGCTGCTAATCAATTAGATGTCTAGTCATAATGAATATCCTCATATATATTACAAGAAAAAATACCTAGGATTACAAATACAAAATGTATCCAGAGGAGATCCCAATTATCTTTTTACAGGAGGAAAAGGTATCGAGGGATGCATTAAGCAATTAAACAATATAAATGCAGTAGTTGGAAATATGCACATTATGTGTAATTTCATTTGCAAAGCCCTAGGAATAAATACATCCTTTTATAAAGAAAACTCTGAAGAGATTATTATCGAAAAACAAATACAAATAGCTCTACTAACTGATAAAGAGAAGACAGAACTGTCTCAAATAAAAGAAAGGATGGAATCCCTAGAACAGAAAATAATAAATCTTGAAAGAAAAATTGAGATACTAAATCATATATCTGAAACTATTATAAGAATAGATGGAAAGGTTTAAATGTCACAAGGAAAGATAGATAAAGTCTATGAAGAAGTAATAAAGATGGAAGATCGACTAAGTCAATTGGAAAATAATCAAAGAGTTCATTTTGAACAATATATTGAAAAAGCCTCAGCCTCCATTATAGCTGAATTAAAAAGACAAATATCTCAATTAATGGAAAAAATCGAAAAACCTGAATACAACCAAGAAATCCTTGATTTATTAAAACAAGATAAAGGGAAGAAAAAGGATGATGAAATAACAAAGGATTATGATAAAAAAATTCTCCAACTAGGATGGCATCCAGAAGATCTTAAGATAAAAGAAAACTCATTTTACTTAAGGAAAAATGATAAAGAACAAACTTGAAAAATATTTTGAGAACACAAGGAGTTCTGAATATATGGACCAGGTTGTCCAAATGCTAAGTCTTACTGACACAGAAATAGAAAACTTAGGAGAAGAAAAACTAAATATTATCATAGCTAAACCTTTTGATAATTATAAAATAAATCTTAAGGAAGAAGAAATGGGAGAAACCTCGTATGAAGATACGAGAAGAAAGAACCACCAAAATCCCTTTAGAGCCGGAGACCATAAAGGATATCATGGGGGAAGATCTCAAAGATTCACTCAATATAATATTCCAGAAGAATATCAACCAACTAGGAAAATTAGCCAGAGTAATATTAATCTCAATCTAGATTGTATTATAAATAGAGAACAATTGATAGAAGAATGGGATAATGAAATGAGATTGATAATTAAGACAGATGAAAATCTGATTAATGATTTTGATCTAATATATACTCTTGCTAAGTGCAAAACATCCGGAAACGTTAGGCTTTTGCTAGAACAATTAAATGTCTCTCTCTTTACTAATGGTACAGGAGAAGATTTTCTAACTCACCTCACAAATGTAATATATACGGTTTTCGTAGGAAAAAACTACTTAACCCAAGGAACCGAAGAAAAAATTAAAAAAGCTGAAGAAGCTAGAAAAAGGTTAGTTAACATAAAAATATGTGACTTATGCAAGTTAGAAAATTTCTACTGTGATTACGAAAAACATTTATTAGAAATACCAATGGAAGAATGGGCCAAGTTCGTTGAGGACTTTATAAGAAAAATACCTTTTGCAGGAAAAGAAGTACTACCTGAATATTTACAAGCCAATGATATAATGAAAGGTAGTCTAGCATACGCAAAATTACTCATAAACAAATTCATGGAAAAACACTGTGAAGAAATAAAAATAAAGAAAGCTATGAAAAGCACATTCAATAAATGTTGTTCGAACTTTCCTCATCCTAGTAATATGTATGGTTGTGATGGTAAAACCAACAAATATAAAAACAAGTATAGGAAAATAAAAAGAAAATATAAACTTAAAAAGCCAAAAAGATGGAATAACTCTTATAAAAATAAGAGACCTTATAAGAAGTTCTTTAAAAAGAATCCAAGGTACCAAAAGAAAGATCTTGAACAAAAACCTCAAACAAAAGATGACCCAAAAGTCGATGACAAAAGTAAGTTTTGTCCACAAGGAAAAACTACATGCCGTTGTTGGATTTGCAATGAAATAGGACATTATGCCAGAGATTGTAAAAATAATAATAGTCATAACAAAGTTCTAGAGGAACTACAAAAATATGAATTAGAACCCCTATTTAGTGATGAAGAGATCTCCGAAGGAGAAGAAGTCTGGGAATTAACGTCAGAAGATGAATCTGAAACAGAGGATTCAGAATAACTTATCAAGTCAAATTATCCCTTGGGAAGAAGAAGAAGAAGACAATACCATCTGGGAAACAGAAAAGAATTGCATCTTAGATAATACTAATGATAATATTATGTCCTTAGGAAAAACAAATCCAAATAGTATTTACATAAAAGGATACTTTTATTTCAAAGGATACAAAAAATACTCCTTAGATATGTATGTAGATACAGGAGCCAGTATGTGCACTGCAAACAAATTAGTTATACCAAAAGAATTTTGGGTACAAACTAAAAGTCCTATAAAGGCTAGAATAGCAAATGACGAAATAATGATTATGGATAAAGTAGCAGAACAAATACAGGTACAAATAAGTGGAGTCACTTTTGTAATTCCCACATTATACCAAGTAGAAACTACAGGGGATATTACACTAGGAAATAACTTCTGTAGACTTTATGAGCCTTTTGCTCAATATAAAGACACTATAACTTTTCATAAAAAAGATATAGCAATCAGCATTAAGAAAATAAACAAAGCCTATTTTCATGGGCAAGAAGGATTTTTATCAAGCAAAAAACTAGGAACAACACTTCCAACACCTAACCCTGAAAATATTACACCTATCACTGATCCTGATAGTTATAATATTTCCACTCTTGTAGAGGGGGAAGTAGAGGAAGAATCCCTCGAACAAATTTACTCACTACAAAACATAGAAAATCTACTTGACAGAGTATGTTCTGAACACCCTTTAGATGAAAGAATCAATAAAAGCAAATTTACAGCCCACATAGAATTATTAGACTCTAACAAAATCATAAAAACAAAGCCCATGCAATATTCTCCACAAGACCGAGAAGAGTTTAGAAAACAAATTGATGAATTATTAGAATTAAAAGTAATAAGAAAGACTAAGAGTCCTCATTTCTCTCCAGCATTCATGGTAAATAAATACTCAGAACAAAAAAGAGGAAAAAAGAGAATGGTTGTAAACTACAAAATGCTAAATGACCATACCAAAGGAGATGGATATCTTCTACCCAATAAAGAACAATTACTTCAGAGAATTGGAGGAAAAAATTATTATAGCAGCTTTGACTGTAAGTCAGGCTTTTGGCAAGTGAGACTAACAGAAAGCTCTATTGAACTTACTGCATTCACATGCCCTCAAGGACATTTTGAATGGATAGTTATGCCATTTGGCTTGAAACAAGCACCCTCTATATTCCAAAGACATATGGATGAAAGTCTCTCAAATGACTTCTCTAATTATTGCGCCGTGTACGTAGATGATATTATTGTCTTTTCTGAAACAGAAAAACAACACGAAGAACACGTCACTAATGTATTACAAAGATGTATAGACTATGGTATAGTCTTAAGTAAAAAGAAGGCCCAACTATGCAAGGCCCAAATAAACTTTCTTGGTCTCACTATTGACCGAGGAAAACTCATCTTACAAAAACATATAGGAATCCACATTAGTGAATTCCCAGACCAACTACAAGATAGAAAAACAGTAGAAAGATTTCTTGGACTACTTAATTATATTTCAGGATATTATCCAAAAATTGCTAGTCTTAGACATCCTCTACAAATAAAACTAAAAAAGGAAATAAAATGGTCTTGGACTGACCAAGATACTGAAACTGTAAGAAAAATCAAAGGGCAAGTAAAAACTCTCCCTGATCTTTATAATCCAAGTCCTGAAGACAAACCCATCATTGAATGCGATGCATCTGATCTATACTGGGGAGGAGTATTAAAGGCACTCACTCCGAATAATCAAGAATTAATATGTAGATATTCATCTGGGACATTTAAACCAGCTGAAACTAGATACCATAGTAATGAAAAAGAGATTCTTTCTCTAATAAAAACCATTAAAGCCTTTAAAGTGTACTTACTCCCATATAAATTCCTGGTTAGAACTGATAATAAGAACGTATCTTATTTTATAAGAACAACTATTAGAGGAGATTACAAACAAGCCAGACTGGTAAGATGGCAACAATGGTTAAATTATTATGATTTTGAAATAGAACATATATCTGGAACAAAAAATGTACTCGCTGACATTATGACAAGAGAATTTGCAGGTTCCAAGAACAGCTGAGCTGAGATGAGCACAAGAGAAGACATAGAAGACCAGATATTACAATTAAAAGGAGAAATCCTAGAAAAAGAGACACAATTAAGGAAACTCGAACGTATATATGGTAAGATGAGAGAAGGAGACCTAACTCCAAACAGTGTAACATCCTCTATATGCAACGAGGATAATGTATCCCATAGTAAGGGAACTTGCAAAAGCAAGAACTTAGAGACAACAGTCTCAAAATCTCCTATAGAGATTAATATGGCTCATAATAAGAGCCTAATAACACCTCTTGAAGGTATATTTCGTTCAAAAGAACATCCGACACAGTCTTCGGAAAATAAGACTACAGGGGAAATCTCTTTTTCTCCCCAAACCAAAAGAGTTTCTAAATATTATGTACTTTATTCAGGCCCTAACCAAGGTATCTATACCGAATGGGCAAAGATTGCTCCTTTAATATCAAATAATCATCACCAGTCTTTCAGTGACCCAGAAGAAGCTCAAAGAGCCTTTTAATTCTGAGAAAAACATTGACCCTCAATGACCAAAAAACATATAGCCAAATGATTCAATCAAAACCTTTGACCAGTATCAAAACACCAGTGTTAACTCCTAAAGCTCCAGAACCAAGGTCACAAGTTCCAGAAACCATAAGAAATAGGATTAATAGATCCAAGATGGTCCTTTATGAGGAAATTAGTTCCATTAATAAAGAAAGGTATTTTCATTATTTTAATATGGCAGAAGCCTCGGACGAAGATAAAGAACAATGTTTCTTCACCATTGATAAGAAAAGAATTTCTTTATATGCCTTCTTTGAAAAAGCCAAACCAGAAATGGTTAAAGAGGTCTACGACTGTGGACTATTACATATGGTTTATCCAAGCAACAATTTAATTGAATTAAGCTTGTTACCTAAGCCAATTTTTCATGCAATCAAGAATTTCCGAACAAAAGTTGTTGGTCATAGGAGATCGGGACATCTATGTCAAAATAACTAGCTCTTTGCTAGATTGGGATGAAGAAGAATATTTCCTTCCATATCATTGGATCGAGGTAGGATTATCAATAAAAGATGTAAGGTACGAAATGCCTCAAGCAAGGAAAGTCACTGAAGATGTAGAAGAATTAACAAAAGTCTTAAGGCCCTCAAGATTAAGGAATGTATATACAAAATATACTGAGATTTTCTCAGATAGCAAAAAGAGAGTAAATTACTGTAATGAAAAGGTTGTAGTAATATCCAATTTCTCAAATGTAATAACTCCTAATGAACTGGAGAACATAGCCACAAATGAAGCAAGCTTCCTAGATGGAAAACTCAAAGTTTCGGAGCAAACAAGAAGACAATGGTGCTTGGTATCCCCACCAGACCACATGTGCGATTATTGCATCAACAATAGTCAAGAAAGGCGGAAAGCTAGAGATAATGACTCAAATTCCACTGACTCGTTCTATGGAGAAGAGATGTAGACAGATTTGTCACAAAGCGTCGGCTGAAGATAATCTTTATGATAAAGAAATGTAAAGAATTGTAAGAGGCCTACGTGCCCACTTTTTCTTTTAGACCTACGAGTCTACTTTTACTTTCTTGTCAGGCACCTTATCTTGCCTTTTTAATTTATGTTTAAGTCCGTAGTTTAAAATCCGCCGTCCTTCACCTATAAAAGGGGGCTTTGTAAATTGTATTAGGGGAGCGAAAATGAATTGAGAAGTTTTTCTCTTAAACATCATTGTTCAAGTGTTAGAAAGTTTTCTACACATAAAAAAGTGAGAAGTGCAATCCGCGGGCAGTCATACACTGTGGCAAAGAGGCAATTCGAAGTTTTACAATTATCCAAACCTACCCAGGTAATTTACTTATCTAAAAATGCTTTGGACAAATAGAAATCTAAATAATATAGAATATCTTAATTATTTGATAAAAGGTATGTATGATACTGAAGAAATTATAATAAAATATAATATCAGTCCGCTTGCTATGCAACTCGTAATTTATAATTTTGAAGAATATCTTCAATATGAAGGAATATATGTAAATCAAAGGAAAATAGCCAAAGGATATCTAAGAAGATCTGTTCAGATCCTAAAGAAACATCTACCTCCTGGAATGAAAATCTCTACGAAATATCTTTCTTACTTATTATAAAGATTTTATCTATAAGTTGTGTTTCACTTTATCTTTTATAAAATACATTGTCTATAAAATGTGTTCTTGGAAACGTTTTCACCCAAACAATATAGAATACTTAGAATTTATGAGAAAATATATGAAGGTTAACATTTATCTCACTGAGAAGTATGGATTTAGTGAACATATGACTAGATCAATTATTAAAAATTTTGAAGAATATATATCATGCGATTGCGTTTATATCCACCAAAAAAGAGAAGCTAGGAGTTTTCTTCAACAAACCCAACGATTTTATAACAAATACTCCCAAACAGATTCAAATATTTTATGAAAAATAACAAAAACAAACTTCGAAGTGAACTTCGTAACAAAAATTATAAAGAAAGTCTTAAGAAATATAAGCCAAAAAAATATGGTATCAGAGCCTGTACCCTCGCCGGTATAAGATCTATGTCTGAAATAGAGATTAATATTAATAGCTCTCCTGAGCATGAAGATAATGAACAACTATTTGATGAAGAAGGCTTTTATGGCCAAGAAATAACCTTAGATGAAACACTTCTCCACCAAATAGAAAAAACCGAACTTAATCTCTTACCCTCTGAAGTATTTAAGAAAAGAAATATAATTTCAAAATTCTTAAAGCCGAGAAAAAATACATGCATATCCTGCATCAGTACTAGAGAATATCCTCTAGATATAAAAGACACAAATGGACTAATTGAAATTCCTCTCTTCAATAAACAAGAAATAGATAAGAAAATCTTATCTTTAAGTAATCAAGAAGAAAGAAAGTCCATAGGATATATCCATATCGGAACAATAAAAATAATGATAAAATCCACCTTTAATACAGGGATAGACTCTCCCTTAAAATTAGCTCTTCTTGATAGGAGAATAAGAAATCCTAGTGAAGCAATATTCGGAGGAATACAAGGAAATCTTGCTTATGGTAAAATAATGTTTACCTGTAGTCCGAACATAGGAGTTTCCTTAAAAGATAAAGAAATAAATCAAATTTTATGTCTTGCGCATAAATTTGAAAGAGATGACCTAATGAAACAAGGAAATCACCCTTATACCATAACCTATAAGATAGGGTATACCTTGTCAAATTCTCATCACAGTATGGAATTTAAGACAAATAAAAGAATAGAGATAAACGATCTCTTTAAAACCATAGGGAAAATATCAGCCATACCTACCAAGGAATTAACTCCTTTATTAGATACTTGGACTATGGATTTGAACAACACAAATAGAAGAATACTTGGACAAAGTTCAAAATTAATAATCCAAAATGAGCAAGAAAGGGAAGAACCAAGTAAGAGATCTTTCTCAAGAGTTCTTAGTCGAAAGTATGGCCTACCATCTACAGATGATTTATATACTGTATCAAGAAATATCAGTCCGCTTGCTATGCAACTCGTAATTTATAATTTTGAAGAATATCTTCAATATGAAGGAATATATGTAAATCAAAGGAAAATAGCCAAAGGATATCTAAGAAGATCTGTTCAGATCCTAAAGAAACATCTACCTCCTGGAATGAAAATCTCTACGAAATATCTTTCTTACTTATTATAAAGATTTTATCTATAAGTTGTGTTTCACTTTATCTTTTATAAAATACATTGTCTATAAAATGTGTTCTTGGAAACGTTTTCACCCAAACAATATAGAATACTTAGAATTTATGAGAAAATATATGAAGGTTAACATTTATCTCACTGAGAAGTATGGATTTAGTGAACATATGACTAGATCAATTATTAAAAATTTTGAAGAATATATATCATGCGATTGCGTTTATATCCACCAAAAAAGAGAAGCTAGGAGTTTTCTTCAACAAACCCAACGATTTTATAACAAATACTCCCAAACAGATTCAAATATTTTATGAAAAATAATAAAAACAAACTTCGAAGTGAACTTCGTAACAAAAATTATAAAGAAAGTCTTAAGAAATATAAGCCAAAAAAATATGGTATCAGAGCCTGTATCCTCGCCTAGGTATAAGATCTATGTCTGAAATAGAGATTAATATTAATAGCTCTCCTGAGCATGAAGATAATGAACAACTATTTGATGAAGAAGGCTTTTATGGCCAAGAAATAACCTTAGATGAAACACTTCTCCACCAAATAGAAAAAACCGAACTTAATCTCTTACCCTCTGAAGTATTTAAGAAAAGAAATATAATTTCAAAATTCTTAAAGCCGAGAAAAAATACATGCATATCCTGCATCAGTACTAGAGAATATCCTCTAGATATAAAAGACACAAATGGACTAATTGAAATTCCTCTCTTCAATAAACAAGAAATAGATAAGAAAATCTTATCTTTAAGTAATCAAGAAGAAAGAAAGTCCATAGGATATATCCATATCGGAACAATAAAAATAATGATAAAATCCACCTTTAATACAGGGATAGACTCTCCCTTAAAATTAGCTCTTCTTGATAGGAGAATAAGAAATCCTAGTGAAGCAATATTCGGAGGAATACAAGGAAATCTTGCTTATGGTAAAATAATGTTTACCTGTAGTCCGAACATAGGAGTTTCCTTAAAAGATAAAGAAATAAATCAAATTTTATGTCTTGCGCATAAATTTGAAAGAGATGACCTAATGAAACAAGGAAATCACCCTTATACCATAACCTATAAGATAGGGTATACCTTGTCAAATTCTCATCAATGTTTCTTCACCATTGATAAGAAAAGAATTTCTTTATATGCCTTCTTTGAAAAAGCCAAACCAGAAATGGTTAAAGAGGTCTACGACTGTGGACTATTACATATGGTTTATCCAAGCAACAATTTAATTGAATTAAGCTTGTTACCTAAGCCAATTTTTCATGCAATCAAGAATTTCCGAACAAAAGTTGTTGGTGCCGGAGATCGGGACATCTATGTCAAAATAACTAGCTCTTTGCTAGATTGGGATGAAGAAGAATATTTCCTTCCATATCATTGGATCGAGGTAGGATTATCAATAAAAGATGTAAGGTACGAAATGCCTCAAGCAAGGAAAGTCACTGAAGATGTAGAAGAATTAACAAAAGTCTTAAGGCCCTCAAGATTAAGGAATGTATATACAAAATATACTGAGATTTTCTCAGATAGCAAAAAGAGAGTAAATTACTGTAATGAAAAGGTTGTAGTAATATCCAATTTCTCAAATGTAATAACTCCTAATGAACTGGAGAACATAGCCACAAATGAAGCAAGCTTCCTAGATGGAAAACTCAAAGTTTCGGAGCAAACAAGAAGACAATGGTGCTTGGTATCCCCACCAGACCACATGTGCGATTATTGCATCAACAATAGTCAAGAAAGGCGGAAAGCTAGAGATAATGACTCAAATTCCACTGACTCGTTCTATGGAGAAGAGATGTAGACAGATTTGTCACAAAGCGTCGGCTGAAGATAATCTTTATGATAAAGAAATGTAAAGAATTGTAAGAGGCCTACGTGCCCACTTTTTCTTTTAGACCTACGAGTCTACTTTTACTTTCTTGTCAGGCACCTTATCTTGCCTTTTTAATTTATGTTTAAGTCCGTAGTTTAAAATCCGCCGTCCTTCACCTATAAAAGGGGGCTTTGTAAATTGTATTAGGGGAGCGAAAATGAATTGAGAAGTTTTTCTCTTAAACATCATTGTTCAAGTGTTAGAAAGTTTTCTACACATAAAAAAGTGAGAAGTGCAATCCGCGGGCAGTCATACACTGTGGCAAAGAGGCAATTCGAAGTTTTACAATTATCCAAACCTACCCAGGTAATTTACTTATCTAAAAATGCTTTGGACAAATAGAAATCTAAATAATATAGAATATCTTAATTATTTGATAAAAAGTATGTATGATACTGAAGAAATTATAATAAAATATAATATCAGTCCGCTTGCTATGCAACTCGTAATTTATAATTTTGAAGAATATCTTCAATATGAAGGAATATATGTAAATCAAAGGAAAATAGCCAAAGGATATCTAAGAAGATCTGTTCAGATCCTAAAGAAACATCTACCTCCTGGAATGAAAATCTCTACGAAATATCTTTCTTACTTATTATAAAGATTTTATCTATAAGTTGTGTCACTGTTGAGTTTTCTCACCTTTAATGCCCAGGAATTTGCAAACTCAGAACATGCACAAACAGAGAAAATAAAAACAAATTAGTAACAGTCTGAAGAAGAACAGAAAAAACTCTAAATATGAAACAGAAACTGAAATTTAAACAGAGTAAAAGAGTAAGTAATCGGCTCAGGCCCAAGTATCCGAATATTCCGAAATCCAGCCACAATCCAAGGCAAAATGATCCAAGGCGTTGCTATGAAACCACAGGCAACAATACAGTCCCAAAACCGCAGTACACAGACCCAAATATCAAGCAGTCAGCACCAGCGACAGAACCCTCACAAATCAAAGCCTCTGTTGATTACAGACCAACAGCCGACACCCAAGTAACACCCAGCCCAAACTCTCAATTGCCTCACCAACACACAGCTCACATACACACGCAGACTGATAAATCCCTAACTGAGGGAGAGCACCTAACCAGAAATTGAGAGAAGAAGAAAACGACCTAAACCTCGAACAATCCTCACAAAACTCTCAATAATACCTCTGCAAAGCTCACTAAACCCTCACTATTTATCACCAGAGAAGACCTCAAAGTGTGTGTAAAGACTCGTGTATGTTACATTTCGAAAGAGAGGGCATGGGGGTTTAAATAGGGGTGAAGGTAGAAGAGATAAGAGGGGAAGAAAGAGATAAGGCTTACCCGAATCAACCATGGCGCAGTGGAGGAAACAATTGACGCGGCGAAATCGCCGCTGATGGAAACCCAAAGTTTGATCGTCAACAATGACTTGGGAAAAGACACGGTCAAACACTTATCACAAAAGAAGGTGCTGTAAACAAAAGGTTGCTGGGAACAAAATACTAATCAAAATGGGCTGCACATTTGTTTTGGGCTGCTCACTAATGTTTGGACCAAAGCCCACACAACATAACAACAGCTAGAAATGAAATTTTCAGTCAAAATTGAGATTGATCGGTGTTGGAAATTACTGTCACAGCACTGCAATTCGGGTTGAAGAAAGTTTAAACCTTGCTCGATCATGGTTGTTGTTGAGAATGATGCGGTTAACAGTGTCGACTCAATGAATCGGGATGAATCCAACGACGTCGTCGTCGTCGATCAGTCGAAATCGAATCATTTGTCCAACGGCAGCCCGATTGTCGGGTCAAATGATTAGAGTTTTCACATTTTTAGCAGGGACTTATTGGCGAGTTTCAAAAATGTCTGTTCTTATTGGTAAATTTCACCCCATCCAAGAGGTCTTATCAGTAAAAACCCCAACAAATTATTATTTTAGAAAGTACTTATTAAGTATTTAAGAAAATGTTAAATATTTTGGACAAGAAATAAATTTGCAGCACTTTATATTTAAAACTTTGCATTTTACCCCTAAAAAATTAAAAACCATTACGAACTAGTCGATTTGTCATCATGTGCTCGGCACATTATCTATTTCGTTAACTTTTCTAACGTGTGTTAGTGTCAGGGAGCAAAGTGGGACAATTTGAAATTTTAGGTATTAAATAGACTGACTTTTCAAACGAGGGTGCAAAGTGTAAATCGGTTGATACTCTTACATTTAAGTATAAATAAATGTTATATTTAAGAATAAAAACTGTTACATTTAAGAAAAGAAAAATGTTACACTCTTTTTATAGTAAGTGTTACAATTGTTGACGGAGGAAAAAAAATGACGGAAAAAAATGGCAAGGAAAAAAAAAATAGGCGGCCGACCCGTCCCACGCGACGTGAGAGGAGACCGCCTCATAATAGGGATAGGTTAATAAAAAAAAGTAAAGGAAAAGAAACAATCCTAATGCATTTTCACATTCATGCTAAAAACTGTTTGTGTCCATGTTGCTAGTTGTGCTACCAATAAATTTGGAGAAGCAGAAATTGGTATACTCCCTCCGTCCCAATAAAAGCTTCACTAATTACCCAAAAGGGCGTCCTGTTAGAAGCTTCAACTTTCCTTTTTTGGTAAAGAATTTTTACTATTTTCTCCGCTCATTCTCTTTCTTACATTATTTTAATACTCACAACACCATTATAATTTACTATTCCATCCACTAATTCTCTCTCCTATTTTCAAATTACACTCACTACATTTTTTTTTCCCTCACATTTTCATAATTTGCATGCCCACCCAAAAGGGTGAAACACTTATTGGGACGGAGGGAGTACTTAAAAGAATCTTTTTAAAGTTTAGAGTAACATCCATAGCTCCTTGGTAGATAATACTGTATATCAACAGTAAGGATTTTTTTTTACTATATACTTCTTCCTGTTCAAAATGTTTGTCCCATTTGACTTTTTTTGTTGAACTTTGACCACAAATATATGACAATTTAATTATGCTCATGAAATTCTAAAAATTCCAATTGATTCACCATTAATAATATTATCAACAACAACTTTTAGAATTTCATGAACATGATTAATATCTCATAAATTTGTGGTCAAAGTTCAACAAAAAAGTCAAATGGGACAAACATTTTGGGAAGGAAAGAGTATATAAGTAGTTGAAAGAGTATGAAGATGATACCAATTTTGTCCACCGATGACAAATTCACTTGAGGTTGATTTGAATTTGCCAGCCTGAAGCAAGCATACTTTTTTTTTGCAAGGGCTAAGTAAATTGAAAGGTTGTCTGCTCCGGCCACCATTTGGGTACGTAGATAACCAATTTCCTGTAACAACAGACCACTCGTGTCCAGCAGTTTCAAACGATTCGGATTCATATCTATCAAGCTTATTCTTGGCTAGGCTGTAATTCTCTCTCTATTTTCAC
Organism: Adenophora triphylla var. japonica; assembly: GCA_022495995.1. Lineage (NCBI taxonomy): Eukaryota > Viridiplantae > Streptophyta > Magnoliopsida > Asterales > Campanulaceae > Adenophora > Adenophora triphylla. Next base: position 140,153 of record JAFEMH010003385.1, read on the forward strand.
TTTGTAGTGAGCTGGTACTGCACTTCTTTTAATTACTGTATGCATGAAATTCATGATCAGGTTCTGTAGCCTAGGAGAAAGACAATATCAAAGATCAAACTTACCCATGGTTTATTAAGTCTACGTAGCTAGGGGAGGCTCCAGGGAAAGAATAAGCTTAGAAGAAACTAAAAGGTGTGCAGATCTCCCCTATTTATACACATCCAACCTTTGGTGGTTGGGTAGTGTGAACTTCATCATACATCCTTAACAATCTATTGGTTGACCTAGACTTTATGTTGATCAATTAAGCCATGCAACTAGCTGTTTATTATTATTATTATTATTGGAGGCATTCGTATCGCTCAACATGGCATTTGAACAATTTTATCATTGGCTTTATCCATATAGTTTCTAACAGCAGAATATTGGAGGCATATGTATCCATCACATCATATGTATAGACAAAATTAAACAACTGAGTTGCTGGACTATATTGGAACTAAGGCTCCGTTTGTTTCATGTAAAACATTTTCCGGAAAATGTTTTCCTTGTTTTCGGGTGTTTGTTTCAAGTAAAATATTTTTCGAAAAATGTTTTACCTACTTTCGAGTGTTTGGTAACCACTTGTAAAAGAAAGTCAAATGTAAAACATTTTACAAGGATGTAAAAAAAGGAGGTTTTCTTTGTAAAATGATTTACCAATTTCAAATTCGTAAATCATTTTACAACTCTTGTTCTTGGCCTTAATGTACAATTCATATTACGCTCGGTACAACATAATAATAATAATAATTAAAAAAAAAATTTAACTGCCCCCACCCACCCCACCCCACCCCCAAAAAAAAAAAATTTTTGGAAAGCGCCCCACCCACCCCCCTGCCTACCCCACACCCCACCCCCCAAAAAAAAAAAAAAATTTTTTTTTTTTTTTGGAAACCGCCCACCCACCCCTTCTACCCCACCCCCACCCTCCCCCACCCCAAATTTTTTTTTTTTTTTTTTTTTTGGAAACCGCCCCACCCGCCCCCGCCTACCCCACCCCCCCAAAAAAAAATTATTTTTTTGGAAACCGCCCCACCCACCCCGCCTACCCCACCCTCCCCCCCAAATTTTTTTTTTTTTATTTTTGGAAACCGCCCCACCCACCCCCTGCCTACCCCACCCCCCACCCCACCCCCAAAAAAAAAATTATTTTTTTTTTGGAAATCGCCCCACCCACCCCGCCTACCCCACCCCACCCCACCCTCCTCCCCCAAAAAAAAAAATTTTTTAATTTTTTTTTTGGAAACCGCCCCACCCCCCCCCTACCCCACCCCCTACCCCCCCCCAAAAAAAAAAATTTTTATTTTTTTGAAACCGCCCACCCACCCCCGCCTACCCCACCCCCACCCACCCCCCAAATTTTTTTTTATTCTTTTATTTTTTGGAAACCGCCCCACCCACCCCCGCCTACCCCACCCCTACCCACCCCCACCCCCACCCCACACCAAAAAAAAAAATTTTTTTTGGAAACCGCCCACCCACCCCCGCCTACCCCACCCCCTACCCACCCCGCCCCCCACCCCAAAAAAAAAAAATTTTTGGAAACCGCCCACCCATCCCTCGCCTACCCCACCCCCCACCCACCCCCCCCAATTTTTTTTATTTTCTTATTTTTTGGAAACCGCCCCACCCACCCCGCCTACCCCACTTCCCCACCCCAAAAAAAAAAATTTTTTTTGGAAACCGCCCACCCACCCCCCGCCTACCCCACTCCCCCAAAAAAATTTTTTTTTTTTTGGAAACCTCCCCACCCACCCCGCCTACCCCACCCCCACCCACCCCTCCCAAAAAAATTTTTTTTTTTGGAAACCGCCCCACCCACCCCCCCCCCAATTTTTTTTTTTATTTTACACCCCCTACCCACCCCCCCCCAAAAAAATATATTTTTTTTTTTTTTTATTAAAAAATAAAAAAAAAAGGGGGTGGGTGGTGGGGTAGGCCGAGGTGGGTGGGCAGTTTCCAAAGTTGATTTAAATTAATAAAAAAAAAGTGACATTTTCGGAAAACATTTTCGTCAAATTTGCCAAACAACTGAAAACAAGACCATGATATTTTACAAGAAAACATTTTACATGGAAATCTTTTTACATGAAAACATTTTACAAGGAAACCTTTTTACATGAAATCATTTTACATGAAAACATTTTCCGGAAAATGTTTTACGCGAAACAAACGGAGCCTAAGTTCACACCAAGCCTAAATGTCAATAACAACAAGGATTAATTCTTGAGAAATGAAAACGGATCATGTTGTCAAAGGAAAAGAGAAGAGAGAATTTTCTGACTATTGTTGTATGAACTAGTAACTACAAACAACAAGAACAAGTTGTTAGCTATATACGGTCTTGCCTAACTGTCTAAACTACTTCTACCAATGAAAATATTACAGCTGTACATTCAGTTACAACAACACTACATATTTACAAATAAGACCCTAAACATTAGTCTGTTAGCTCCATTTGTCCTGATTTTGTAACTGAATAGATTGTTGATACTGCACCACAACATGATTGACTTCATTTGTGGATTTGTCCTTATAACAGCAAAGTGTGTGTTGTAAAGAAGTAGCTGCATTTGTCTTATCTTCAGTACCTCCCCCCCCCCCCACAAGTTGAAGGGTTTAAAGGAGAAAGAACCCTTAACTTGTGCAAAAACATCCAATTCAAAGATTTACCAAGAGATTTGGTAAACAAGTCAGCCAACTGCTCTTTAGAAGGAACAAAAGTAGGATTAATCAGACCTTTAGAGTGCCATTTTATCATTTCTCCACTGTTTCGGCCTCCTAACCGGTGCATCACTCGGTCTCCTTCTCACATGTCCAAACCACCGTAGACGATTTTCCCTCATTTTATCCTCAATGGGCACAACTCCTACTTTACCTCTGATCACCTCATTCCCCAACCGATCCTTTCTTGTATGACCGCACATCCATCGAAGCATACGCATCTCAGCCACATTCATCTTATGCACGTGACACTGTTTCACGGCCCAACATTCGGTGCCGTAAAGCAATCCCGGCCTAATTGCCGTGCGGTAGAATTTTTCCTTTAATCTATTGGGCATGCCGCGATCACATAGAAACCCTGTAGCACTCTTCCACTTCAACCAACCTGCTTTAATCCTATGAGCCACATCTCCATCTAATTCTCCATTCTTTTGGATAATGGATCCAAGATAGCGAAAAAACTCAGAAGCTTGGATAGTATTTCCATCAAATGTGACCGCCCCTGCCTCCCTACTTTCAACTCTGCTAAACTTACACTCCAAATATTCGTCTTGCTTGCTAATCGAAAACCTCGAGATTCCAAAGTGTGTCTCCACAACTCCAATTTACTTTCAACACCCTCTCTTGTCTCATCAATCGGCCTGATATGATCTGCGAACAAAGATACACTTTGGTATATCATCTTGGGTGACCTCGTCAATTCGTCCATTATCAAAGCAAAAAGAAAGGGGCTAAGTGCGGAACCTTGATGCACTCCAATCTTTATAGGGAACTCTTCAGTCTTCCCAACACTAGTCTGTACACAAGTACTAACTCCATTATACATGACCTTGATAATATCAATATATTTCTTTGAAACACCCTTCTTTGTTAATGCCCACCAAAGTACCTCTCTTGGCACTTTATCATATGCCTTCTCCAAATCAATGAAAACAATATGCAAATCTTTCTTTCGATACCGATATTTCTCCATGGTTTGTCTCATAAGATATATTGCCTCCATAGTCGATCTTCCTGGCATAAACCCAAATTGGTTATCCGAAATATCCACAATTTTTCTCAGCCTTTGTGCAATCACTCTTTCCCAAAGTTTCATAGTATGGCTCATTAGTTTGATCCCCCGATAGTTGGCACAATCTTGGACATCACCTTTATTCTTATACAAAGGGATCAGAGTACTCTTCCGCCACTCCAATGACATTGTGTTAACTCTCCATATCTTGTTAAATAGCGTTGTTAACCTTGATCTATTCCCCTCTCCCCGAAACATCTCCGAACCTCGATTGGTATACCATCCGGTCCAGCGGCTTTCTTCAATCTCATCTTTTTCATTGCCATTTCCACTTCACTCTTTCGAATTCTCCGCATAAAATCTCGATTAACCATACTCGAAGAGATATTTAAATCTCCAACATCCTGCTCTTGACCGCCATTGAACAAGTTATCAAAGTACGAACTCCATCTATCTTTTATCTCTTTATCCCCGACTAAAACTCTTTGGTCTACATCCTTCACACATTTAACCGTCCCAATATCTCGTGTCCTCTTATCCCTCATACGAGCGAGTCTGTAGATGTCCTTTTCCCCTTCTTTTGTATCCAACTTATCATAAAGTTTCTGATTCACCTTTGCTCTTGCGTCTCTTACTGCTTTCTTAGCATCTCTTCTAGCTTCCTTATACTTCTCATAGTTCTCGTCGCTCCTACATTTTCCCAATAATTTGTAGCATTCTCGCTTGCCCTTTATTGCTTGTTTTACTTCCTCGTTCCACCATGATGTGTCCTTACTTGGTGGCCCATTTCCTCTAGATTCTCCAAGGACTTCTTTCGCCACCTCCTTTATGGTATGTACCATCTTAGTCCAAGTCGAATCTATATCCATATCCTCCATATTATCCGCCCAAATACCGGTATCGACCATCTTAGCTACAAATATTTGCTTGGTTCCAAATTATAGAGCTTGTAACCCTTTTGACCGAAAGAATAGCCTAAGTGAATGGATTTAATTGTTCTAGATGCAAACTAGTCTGAAGAGTGAGTACAAGCATAACATAAACACCCAAAAGCCCTGAGGTGATCATAAGAAGGAGGTTGATTGTATAGCATGTGGGAAGGAATGTTGAACTTTATGTCACTAGTAGGAAGGAGGTTTATCAAGTGTGTATCAGCCAAAAGACAATGACCCCAAAAGGAAATTGGGAGGCCTTATTGAAATCTAAGAGCTCTAGAAACATTCAACAATTGTTGATGTTTTCTTTCAACTACCCCATTTTGTTGGGGAGTACCAACACAAGAGCTTTGAAGGGAGATGCCTAAGGAAGCAATAAAAGGAGTAATATCCTTATTGAAGAACTCTGTTCCATTATCAGTCCTGAAAATTTTAATAGTCAAGCCAAACTGATTGGAAACATATGCCTGAGAGTTTTTGAGAGTGGAAAAGACATGGAATTTGGTGGTGAGAAGAAAGGTCCAAGTGAACCTTGAGTAGTCATCTACCATAGTTAGAAAATATATGCGCCCATTCAAAGTTTGAGTTCTATAGGGCCCCCATAAGTCACAATGAATAAGCTGAAAAGGAACATGAGTGATAGTAGTGCTCACAGGGAAAGTTAACATATGTTGCTTGGCAATAGGATAAACTTCACAGATGAAATGGTTACATTTGAATTGAGAATGAGAAGAAAATTTATGAGAGATATTAGGAATTTTCTGAATAAGAGGAAAAGATATATGACCTAATCTTGAATGCCAAAGATGTATATCATCATGAGAACAACATTAAGACATAGAGTACAAGAAGTTACATTCTGAACAACATTATTAGAAGAATGTAGAATGTAGAGATCATCATGTATCACCCCAGTTGCCACAGTTTTCATCAAAGATGGGTCCTGGAAAGTACAAGACTTGTTATCAAAGTGAATTGTATAACAAGTTTGAGAAGAAAGTTTGGAAATGGAGAGCGAATTGAAATTAAAACTGGGCACAAACAGGGCATTATCAAGGTCAAGGTGGAATTGAGAAGAACAGAACCAAATTGTTGAGCCTTAACCTTGAGTCCAGTAGGTAATGAGAGCATAATGGGCATAACAAATGTAGACACATTATGCATGATATCAATATTAATGGAAATATGACATGCTGCTCCTGAATCTAACACTCAACTAGTTTGATTTTGAGTGGAAAAAGTCATGGAAACATGCTTGGGAAGAATCATACCAGTAAGAGGTCCTTGTGAGCCACTAGAAACCATATTAGCAGCAACATGATCTTCAGGAGAGTCTCTCTTTCTGCAACATAGACATCATTTGAGTGATCTGAGTTTGGAAATACTCAAGATTGACAGGGCTTCCAACATTTGCACCAGAGGCAGTAGTATCAACTGCATAATCCATAACCTTCAGGGCCTTGGGATTGTGGTTGTTATAATTGCCTTGACTCCTTCTAGACTGTGCTATCTTAGGTTTGTATGGAAGATTTCTGCTATGAATGGGATGACCAGCTGGAAATCCATGTAACTTGTAGCATTCTTCTTTAGTGTGACCTTCTTTGTGACAATAAGTGCATATAATTCCTTTCTTGAAAGGAGTTTTGGTGAAACTGCCTCTGTGCTGATAAGAACCAGTATTTGAATTGGAATGAGAGTAGTTACTACCATGTGAAGAAGCAGCAGCAACTATAGAGGGAGATCTACTAGCGTTAATAGCCATAACCTCAGAAGATCATGGAATGTAACCATGACTAATAGTCTCCTCAAGTTTAATGGTATTGAAAGCTTGATCCAAAGTAGGCAGTGGAATGGTCCTGAGAATTTGTCCTCTTATAGGAATGAAAGCATCACTTAATCCCATCAAAAATTGCATTAACATCTTTCTCTCATCTCTTTGAGCATTTGTTCTTCCTATACCCCATGTACATGCACAAGAAGAAGTAGTAATTGTATCTAAAGAGGCACGCTCATCCCACAACCCTTTACAATTTGGGATAGTAGATCTCAACTGAGGTGTTTCTTTGTTCAAGTCAATGAATGTCCTTTTCGATTTGAAAAGTTCTGTGACCATCAATGTTGTTAAAGAACAATGGATGCATGTTTGAATCCAAAAATTTCAACAGTAGAAGATGAAGAAAGAGATGGAATAGATGAACTATCCGAATTAGAAGCAGACGCCATGTCGAAAGTTGAAAATATCAAATCAAATAAGATATGATCAACAAATTCGAAGAAAATCAGATGGATTTGAAGATATTAGACCAAAACAGGTAGATTCGATTCAAGAAATGGAGATTAAACTCATAAATCGAACATAGATGAATGAAATTAGGGATTACGAAATTGAAGGCCAATCAGACTTTTAAACATATGATCAACAAATTCGAAGAAAATCAGATGGATTTGAAGATATTAGACCAAAACAGGTAGATTCGATTCAAGAAATGGAGATTAAACTCATAAATCGAACATAGATGAATGAAATTAGGGATTACGAAATTGAAGGCCAATCAGACTTTTAAAGCGCTGCTTATTATGAAGGCTGCGGTTTTAGCAATTCGTTGTTTATTTTTGCCCGATTTTAACCATCCTTCTAATATTATGCAGTCATATTAACCTTATTCCCAAACTCCGTTAAAAAAATCTAACTTTCGTTAAATAATTTAACGAAACATAACAAGATTATAACCTAGATGATGACTTGATTATAATTTTATGCATGTATCGCGGACATATATTTACTCCGTTAAAAAAAGCCCCTAGTTTCTCACTCTATGTTGCTCTCTTATCGTTTTTAGGGCTTTTTTTTCCTCTGACGTAAATATATGTCCGCGATACATGCATAAAATTATAACCAAGTCATAATCTAGGTTATAATCTTGTTATGTTTTGTTAAATTATTAAACGAAAGTTAGATTTTTTAATGGAGTTTGGGAATAAGGTTAATATGACTGCGTAATATTAGAAGGGTGGTTAAAATTGCCAAAAAAAAACAACGATGGTTAAAACAGCAGCTTCATAATAGTACAAGGGTTTAAAAGTCTGATTGGCCCGAAATTGAACAAAGAAATTAGGGATTTATGAACAGAAGAAAAATTAGGATCGATATGCCGAGTGGTTTACCGATTGATTTGATTCATCTGTATACGCAGAAACAATCACCGAAATGAATTGCTCTGATAATATCTTGAGAAATGAAAACGGATCATGTTGTCAAAGGAAAAGAAAAGAGAGAATTTTCTGATTAGTGTTGTACTCCCTCCGTCAAAGTTTCCTACTTTCCCTTTTTATCCGACCCACTTCAAAATTTCTTTCATAAATGAAATTTTTTTAATATATTTATATTCTTATGATTTAATATATTTGTAAAAAAATCATTCATTATATTTTTATAAAATTAACATATTTACAAAAAAATCAATCATTAACTTACGATTCCTTTCACTCATTCTCTCTCATATTAAATAATTTTAACTTTTACATTCTCTCTCCTCTAATCTTTTACTTATTTTCAATAAAGTTAATCATTAACTACTATTTCCTATCCTATATTTAACTTTTACATTATTTCTCTTTATTCTAAACAACACAATTTTTTTAAAAAAAAGCGTGTAATCCACATCAAATCAAAGAACCTTGATGTGAAACGGAGGGAGTATGAATTAGTAAGTACAAACAAGAACAAGTTGTTAGCTATATACAGTTTTGCCTAACTGTCTAAACTACTTCTACCAATGAAAATGTTACAGCTGTACATTCATTTACAAAAACACTACATATTTACAATTAAGACCCTAAACAATAGTCTGTTAGCTCCATTTCTCTTGAGTTTTTAATCGAATAGATTGTTGATACTAATGGCAAGATTTTTTTCTCTTCCAATTTTCTGTAATACTAATCAATATTTGTGCATATTGATGAGTCCAGATATATCGGACCGGGCCCAAAGTTTGATCTGGCCCCAAGACCCAACATGACGTGGCATTACATAGACCGCGATCCCCTAAAGACCGCCAGAGTCAAGATCGCGGATGGCTAGAGCGCTAGAGTCAAAATCGCGGGCAGCCATGCCGTCAGCAAGATGACCGCACCAATCGTGACCGCGATCTCCGTGACCGCGCCAACAATGTTGACCGCGCCCAATGAATATTGACTGCGGGCTCATACCAGACTCCTGATTATCTCACCAGACTCCTGGTTATCTCACCAGACTCCCGGTTAAAGCCAAAGATTGTAGAGCAAGATTCCAGACTGGCTCTGACACCAATAAGCCGGCGTATACCCATCGCATTAAATGATGGCTCAGGCGCCTACTATGCCATTAATGCGTCGCGCCAACTATCCTATGTACATGTCCTTTCAAGACATCCCTCTGCAGCAAATCACATTTTACTGACAGACCCAACCAGACTCGGACACGTGTCCAAGGTTAAAGACAAAGAATGTCTAACGTTCCTCTCCAAAACGCTAGTTTTCTTTCTATTCAAGGTGATGACCAAGCTTCTCCCTCACAAATCAATCATGTTAGACCAAGCACATCAGCCTTTAATAGGTTGGGTGGCCGTTCTAACAGTTTAGGATCTCTTACCCCTTCTCAAAGATACCTAAGGGAAAAGCTTGAGGCGGCCCGTAAGGATAAATCCCCTCAAAATCACAGTCCAAAAATCCCCACCTCTCCTATCACTCCTGAGTTGATTCTCAAGAGAAATCAAGCTTTGACTGTAAGGGCTAAGCTAGTGGCTGAGGCCATGGCTATAAATGATGCCCAACTTGAGTTGGTAGAATTGGAGGCCAATGGTGGTGTCCCCTTCGAAGAAGGTTCCTTAAGGTTCTCCCAACGAGTCCCCTCAAAATCATTAGCTAGCCAAGTTAGAGGGATAAAAAGGGTAGAACCGACCTTGGCTGACTGCGGTCATGAAAAGATCGAGGAGGAGGAAGAAATGGGAGAGGGAGCAGAATCTACTCCCCTCCCCGAGAAATCCAAAGCACGATCCCTGGCCCACGCCAAGGGGAAGGCCGTGATTCCTCGTTCCAAGAAACCTAAAATGGATAGCACGAATCCTGAATTCATCTAGTTCATGCACCAGATGTGGGAAACCCACCAACAAAGCTCCACGAAGTGTGGCCACACAATGGATGCTTTTCCGGAAAAGATTGCCTGTGCGCCAATCCAGAAGGGAAAACCTCCTCAGATTGATACCTATGATGGCTCCACCAATGCCAAATGCCATATGGGAAGGTTTGAAGGGCAAATGACCCTATTCTCCTCAGGCGAGGCCGTGATGTGAAAAGCCTTGGCTGCCACTTTCACGGGCAAGGCCTTATCTTGGATGTTGGCCCTTAGGCCCAAATCCATCAAAATTACAATCAGTTCAGGCACATTTTCTTGAACTCTTTTGCAGGAGAAGGCGAGCCCGCGAGGCTGAAAACTGATCTTATAAGAATCAAGCAGATTGCGACGGAAACTACCAAGTCATACATCACTCGGTTCAGAAAGATGCCCGAGTAGATAGTGGACCTATGCGAGAGCGATATTCAACTCTGCTTTGAGGGTGGTCTTTCCTCCAGTTTCTTGAAGATGAATTTTTCTTCTAATAGGCCCAAATATGTGTAGGAAATGTACGAGAGAGCCTCCGCTATTGCTTCGACCGAAGAGCCCAATGAGGCCACTGCCCGCAGACCGGCCAAAGATAGAATTGATCAGGTCCAAGAAGTGGGTCAAGGAGCTGGCCGCGCTAATAATCAAGGAAAGAACAGAAACCGCAGCACTGATAAACTCAAGAAGTTGGCGAATGAGACAGTTTATACTCCCTTGAACATGTCGCGGGCAACGATTTTGAAAGCTATGAAAGTACCTCCTCCTCCACCAATGGGCCGAAAGCCAAGTGAGAGGAAAAGAGCCAAATTTTGTGACTACCACAATGACCACGGTCACAATACTGAGGACTGCTTCCAGCTGAAAAGATTCATTCAGCAAAAAATTAATAACGGCGAGCTGGCCAAATGGGTGCAAGGTAACAATGCCAATAACAACAACACCCAGCTGGGAAGACCTCAGTGCAGCCCATAAAGGAGAGAGAGAGAGAATAATGACGAGGAAAAGTTAGAAACCTACGATATCAAATTCATTGGAATAGAGGCTCCATTCAACAAACAGCTCTCCCTTCGGATCAAGACTTTAGAGAAAGTCTTCTTGATTTCCCCCTTGGCTCCAGAAGAAGAGTAGGAAATAGGGTTTAAACGGAGTTAACTTGCCTCCACTCTCTTCCATTCCACCCAGCCCCTCACCATCAAAATGAGAATCTCGCGGGCAAACATTGGTAGAGTCCTCATCGACACTGGTACGACCATAGACATTCTCTACTATCATACATTAGTAGGGATAAAAATGTCTGAGGCTCATCTCACTCCTTATGCCGGCCTGCTTGAGGAATTCACAAACCACACTGTCCGCGTAAAAGGGACGATTGACTTTGAAGTGACTATACGGGAGAAGCCCTTACAAAAAACTGCCAAAATCACATCCATGGTCATTGATCTACAATCCCAGTATAATGCCTTACTTGGCGTAACCGCACAAGCCGCATTAGGGATCGTAGCATCTATCCCCCACCAAATGGTAAAATTCAATACTCCAGACGGAATTGCAGTCATAAAAAACCAGCCCGAGAGGTTTTTTTGGACATTGGAGGAGAAAAGAAAGCGTAAAAGTCGTGCCACTCGCTGCAAAAAGAGAATGAAGTTAAGCGGAGAAAAGGCAAAGAAATATGCCCACTGCCCGAGCTCATCGGTATGCTATCTTTCCATTCCACAAAAATTGAGCTTAAGAACAGCAGGAAGGCAAAGAGGCTGGCTCCCATTGAGGGAGGATACGTTGATAGAGGAATTCTGGGGGACATAGACTAAGAAGTCATATACTCCATGTCTGCTCTCCCAGAAGCAAGAGCCAACCCATCGGCGATTATTATAGACTCCCTCCACAATTGCAAAATCAGCGATTTGCGACCTAACGATGAGCTCGAGGAGGTGGTAATTAATATCCATTACCCCGAGCAAAAGTTAAGGTTGGAATGTAAATTCATCCCGAGGAGAGGAGGATTTTGATCGAATTCCTCGGGAATAATTGCGACGTGTTCGCATGGAGAGTGGAAGATATGCAAGGAATCAGCGAGGACGTGATCCTCCACAAAATCAATGATGATTCCACCTTCAAGCGCATCCACCAGAAATATAGATATTTCTCTCCAGAAAAGGAGATCGCGATCAAGAAAGAGGTAGAGAAGTTACTTAAAGAGGGCATAATTAAAGAAATATCATACCCAAGTGGCTGGTCAATGTCGTTATGGTGAAGAAAGGCAATGAAAAAATGAAGATGTGCATTGACTTCACAGATCTCAACAAGGCATACCCCAAGGACTGTTTCATTCTTCCTAGAATTGACCATTTGGTAGATTCAATAGCTGGCCATTGAGTTTTGAGCTTCATCGATGCATACTTCTACTAATATCAAATAAAAATGGCTCCTGAAGATTTTGCCTCCGTAGCTTCCATCGCCGCGGGCAAAACGTACTATTATACAATGATGCCCTTTGGGCTAAAAAACGCAGGAGCCACTTATCAACGAATGGTCAATATCGTCTTTAAAGACCAGTTAGTCAGAAACCTTGAAGCCTACATCGATGACATATATGGTGATAAAAACAAAGGAGAATTCTCACGAGCTCAACGTGAAAGAAACTTTCTCCAACTTGTGCCGCAATAATATGAAGCTCAACCCTCTTAAATGTGCCTTTGGGGTAAAAGCGGACAAGTTACTTGGATTCATGGTCAATCAGCGTGGAATAGAGGCAAATCCAGAAAAAATCCAAGCGCTGTTAGACATGAAACCTCCTGCGTGCATGAAAGATTTGCAAAATCTCAATGGGCGCATAACCGCACTTGGCCGATTCATATCGCGGTCTGCAGAGAGATGCCTCCCCTTCTTCAAAACTCTTAAAAGAGGGAAGAAAGCTAACGAGTTCGTATGGAATAAAGACTGCAATCTAGCTTTTGAAGAAGTGAAGAAATACCTCGGGCAGCCCCCTCTCCTCAGCAGTCTGGTACCCGGGGAAGAGCTTTTTCTGTTTTTAGCGGTCACAGACCTGGCAATAGCCGCTGTTCTTATAAGAGATGAAAATAACTCTCAAAAACCAGTATATTATGTATCAAAGGCGTTGTCCGCCATACAGGGTCGTTATCTTAATATAGAAAAATTAACTTATGCCTTGCTTGTATCTACTCGAAAATTACGAGCTTATTTTTCTGCACATCCCATAACTGTACTCACAGAGGCACCACTTAGAAAGGTTTTGCATAAACCAGAATCCTCGGGTAGGATGCTAGCATGGTATATAGAGCTCACTGAGTTCCTGATCACCTACTCCCCCAGAAGGACCATCAAAGCACAAGTCTTAGCTGATTTTGTGGCAGAAACATCTTTTAAACTTGCGGACAGCGAGCTAGGGAAAAAAAGAGGGTAGAATCCCAAGAAACCCAAGAAAATCCTGAGTCCAACGCAGATCTAGCCAAAGAGCGACCAGAAAAAGTATGGACTTTATCCGTGGACGGTCTCCTTGAGTCAGTGAAAGCCTTTTTTGATCTTGCAGCTATTTAAATAACAATAAGAAATATATAAAAGACTCTTTTAGAAGAAAGAAAGTCTAGTTGTAAAATCTCCAGTGGTGGTGGGACCAACAAAGATGTATGTCGTTCAAGCCAACCTCAGACTCTTTCTTCCCGACCTATTTGACTCTCTGGCTACTGTTATAGTTATTTAGGTGGTATCCCGAGATTGAAGAGAATTGGCCATTCAATCTTGTGAACTAATCGAGACCGAAATTGGAGAAAGAGATATGAACGAAAAGGAATAACCAATCGAAGAAAGAACATGAAACCATTCTGTTTCATTAGAGGTAAGAGAAAGGGTTAGGGGCAATGAAGTAGGTGAAGTGATGTGATGTACCCGATTTCCTTGGCGCCCGACAAAAACATTTTGGGAAAATTTTTTTAAAATTAAAGATTTTTTGGAATGGGACTAATCTTTATCGGACTTTGAAAAATCAACGGAGTCACCACGCCATTTTAGTTTAGGGGCCTAAACTTTGAAAAATGCCCAAAATTAGAGAAATGAGTCAGGAGGTCACATTACACTCCGGGAAGAACGTTTGGCGTTCACCTGGAATGCCTCGTATGACGAGTCTTCCATACTCAAAACTTTTTTTTTGTGTGTGTATGTGTTTTGAAAAAGATTTTGAATTAAAAGGGTTTTCTGGAAATAAAAGAAGTCTAAGGGGCTGGATTTGAAAACAGTGACTAAACTGAAAAATAACAGAAACTGGAAACTGTTTGCAGATGACAATGTCATACGCGTGGATGACTTTGTAGTGCAAGTTCATCCGCGCGGATAGGGCTGCAGTCTCAATATTTTACAGTTTCCTAATCAGTCACTGTAATTTCCAGAAACTTAATTGGATTTACAGAGACTTAATTGGAAATGTAACTGGAAAGCAGAAAATAAAGGGATGCTTGGATTTTTTGGCATCCATGCTTGTTCTCTCTTTCCCTAGACTTTGATTAGTGGTCATTAGTGATGAATCCACTTAATCAAGCCATCCCAGGGGTACATTAGGACTTTACAAGCATTTCATTCGCTAGGGAAAAGGGGGATTTTGACATGAAAAGTAAATTAACAAGAAAGTTAGGGATTTGAGTAAGGGATATGAGGGTACATTAGGACTTTACACCATTTTCATGGAGATCCTCTTGGATCCTTAGGACAAAGGGGGAAGGGAGGTAAACAACAAGTAAACCAACAATTCTACATCATTTATGCATGAAATGTATGTATGAATGAAGGAGATTTGAGTAAGGGATATGAGGGTTTTACCAATGTTTCTTGGGTTAGTGTTTAGGGTTTGAGTGATTTCAAGGCTTAGGAAGGATTTGGTGTTAAATTTGGTGTTGGATTTGGTGTTAAGTTTGAGTGGTGGGAGTGTTTAAGGTTGTGTTGAGTATGAATTTCGGCAGAGTAACAGTAGGAAATGGAATTTCTTGGCCTCTTGAAACTGAGGGAGAAGGGCTGTATTTTAGGTTGGCCAGGTGTAAGTACCCAAATCTGGCTCATGCCTTCCGGTAAAGTTTCCCGGTAATTCCCCGGACTTTCCTAGAGTTTCAGAATTATTTCGGAACTGTTCCAAAACATCTAAGGGCTGAAGGGAATGCTTCGTAATTAAGAAACACGTTTTTCTTAATTCAAAAAACCTTCTAGAATTGCCACCTTGCATGATTCTAGAAACATGCTGAGTCACACAGGATAATGCCGCACGGCTGCATTAGCCAAGGACCTCTAGTCGCACGGCTTCATTAGCCTTATCCAGACTGCCTATAAATAGAGCCCTCCTCTACCCATTTAAGAACAACACAATCAGAGCAATACCAGCATAAAAACACTCTCTAAATACTCCACGAAGATCAGGAAGTTGAAGGTGTCAAGAAGCCACCCCCTCCTCCTTGAAGCCTCCAAAAGTTAGTCCTACCGCTAGGCAAAACCCCAAGAAGAAGAGGCTACCACCATTGGTAACCTCTCACTCCCTTACGTTGCATAATGCTTGTCTATATGATTTAATTGCTCATTGCATGCACATATTGTCATTATCTTGCTTGGGACTTGGCATTTATCATTAAAGATCATATCTTTATCATATCCCCCTTCCCCCTTTTGCATCCTTTGCATGAAATAGGCATCATTTGCTCATAAAAATATGATCTTTAGCATCCTTTGCTCATAAAAATGTAATCTTTATGTTAAAGGTGCATTCTTTGCACCTAAAAGCCCCCATTTTACATTCAAAATGCATCCTTTGCACATAAAAATCATGTCTTTACCATAAAGGTGCATCCTTTGCATCTAAAACTCATTTTCATGTATCCTTTACATCAAAGATCATCCTTTTATCATCAAATTAGCATCCTTTGCATATTAAATACTAATTTTCCACCATAAAAATGCATCATTTGCATAAAAATTATGTCTTTTAATTAAAATGCATCCTTTGCAAATCAAATGCATCCTTTGCAACCCAAAAATGTCATCTTTTCACTAAAAATGTCATTTTTACATGCATTCCCCCATGTCCCCATTAGCAACCTTGGAACGGACCGGTGTAAAGATCCTATCTTTACATCGTTTCTTCCATTAAAGGTGCCACAATATCTTTAGAAAGGGATAAAACCTTGAACCTACATCTCCAATTATCACTTAAGACGAGCATGAAGCATCTATATAAGCTCAATTGTCTTAAGGTGTAGGATTGATGGGCTAAGGTCACTCCTTTCCTAAAGAACCTCATTTTGGACTATAAAAGAGAGTCTTTCTCTCGATCATGCAAGTCCCGAGGTTAAAAAAAGCGATGATCACAAGTCCAAGATGAGGACGGGATCAAAATCCCGAATACATAAAATCCAAGAAATCCCGAGCGACAACCAATAAATGGTTTGTACGTCCGGAAGACAACTTGAGACATTCCCCCCCTCTTTTCAAACACATGCACACAAGAAAGCACGCATGCAAGCAAGATAAATGAAATCTAGGGAGACTTGCTACGGCAAGGCACCTTGGGTGAACGACGATCCGTTCTTCCCAAGGGGTAACTTAACCTCCGAACCCATAAAAACCTTTTTTTCAAAGTTTTGAGGAAATCAAAATGGCGTGGCGACTCCGTTTTTCAAATTAAACCGGATGTTTTCAAACTCGCGTGAATCCAACAAAAAACTAAATTTGGGCACACATTCACAGTTTGGCGACTCCGCTGGGGATGATCCCAAAGGAGAAAAGCTTTCATTTTTTAAAATAAACGATACCTGGTATATAGGTGGAAACCACTAACCTTCCTGTATCGCTCCCTAACCCGAGGCTTGGGATAAACGGTGGTTTAACAATCCCACGTATCGGTATCACTTTTCGAAAAAAAAGTAAAAGAAAGCTTTTCCCTTTGAGCGGGTTAGACTCCCATTGCGGATTCCGTTTATCTTGCTTGCTTTCTTTGCCTTGCATTGCATCATTTGCATCTTGGGATTTGTGCATACTTTGAACAGGAAACAACCTGAAATAGCAAAGGAGTGGAACCTGGAAAATTGATCCATGCAGTCGTACGGCTCAATCCTCCTTGGATTCTGACCGGACGGCCTCAGTGGCAATTCCACCAGGAAAAATTGAGGTTAATCTGCAGCACTTGGCAGCCTTGGGGCTATTCAGCCCAAGACTCGACCGGGCTCCTTAAAATTTACGTGCCTTTATCTGTTGCATTTTCCCCGTCCCGAAAATCATTCCTTTAAAACACATTTATGAAAATCTCTGTTTTAACTCAAAAAGGAACATTTTTAGGAGACCGCACACTACGCGCACCTTATATATCCTGTACACTTTGCACGCACGTCCCTTTAAACCCGGGGTGGTTTATCACCGCACACGGACAGCCTTACGATGCTCCCGGCGCGCACGGAATCACCCCAAACTCCCCATGGCAACAAGGTCGACCAATGCACAAATTCGTGTCACACATTTCAAAAAACCGTGACTTTTGGTTGGTTTTTGGTCTAGTCCGTGTCATATAGCCCAGTTGCATATCCCCGTAAAGGTCAAGCCTTAGTTCATAACGGAAGTCAAGATCTTTCGCTCAAGCGAAACTCCGCCGAAATTCCGACAAGGAAAAAATCGGTAGAATCTTGACTCCGACATTGACTTTGACCTTGACCCGCACGGAATGCGTAAGAGTCGAGACCGAGTCCTTGCCAAGAAAATCCAAAAGATCTTTCGCTCAAGCGAAGCTCTGCCAAAATTCCGACAAGGAAAAATTGGCAAGATCTTAACCTGGCATTGACTTCGATTTTGACTCGAGCACGGCGTATGCAACGAAGTTCAATGTGACACTGTGTCATCCGGCTTTTACCGCCCGACCCATGCCTATTATCTTCTCGGACATTATCGAAAAGTCAAAACGTCATTCACGCAAGCGAAATTCTGCCAAAATTTTGTTAAGGCTGAAAGACGAGACTTTCCGTGTATTGCCTTGTCTATAATTCGCATCACTCGTGCGTTAAAAGTTCCTATGACTCGCTAGACCCGTTAGGAGCGTTCTTTTCTCTCGGTCGGTGGGATCCGCGTGCCCTATAGGACCCTCGCCCGGGGCTGTCCACCCTGGGAGGTCGAAATACAGGTGGAATACGAGGGGCTTATAGACGTAGTGACGGAACCCACTGATCCAGGATCTAGAGTAGTTGTGAAAAAGAAGGGCAGAACCCCTTTTCCAATCAAATAGAATTAATAAAAGACACTGTTTTAAGTAAACTGAAAGATTCTTAATTTGCATATTGCCTGAGCCATCAGCCTAAACACCTACCCCGAGTCTAAACCTCTCCTATCCCTTTCCCGCAGCGAGAAAGAAGTGGGTGAGAACACCGGGTCAGCGACTTGTTAGCGCAGAATTCTCGACGCTTGCCGTAATCCTCGCCTTTGTCACCCGTAGAGTCGAATGGCCGATTTGACAGAGAACAGTACTGGTTTGGGTAACCAGATGACTAGGGAAGAAGAGCTATCCTTAGCCTTGGAAAACAGTCGAAAGGCCCATGAGGAACAACAGAACATGCTCATTGATGTGCTCCGCTGTCATGGAGTCCAGATAGTGGTAGAGCCCAACGGTTCCCTGGTTATGGTAGAAGATGAGACTCCAGAAGTAACCATCTCAGCTCCCCTAGCCTATAACCAATGCCCTCCTCCATCCACATATGATCCATTGCCAAAGACTGTCCCTTTTCAGTCCTTCCCAATGTCTCAAGCCATCAGGGTCCCGACACCCTCTCCTCCTCAAATAAGACCCAGCTTTGTTCCCTACCAACAGAGAACAAACGCTACAGCTATTCCCATAACGCAGCCTCTGTACTACCCTATGGGATTTATTCCCTCTCCCCAGTATGGGCCGTCCCAGACAATATCTAGGCCTCAGAATCAATCGAGTGACCTTTTCAATCTATGCCCTTCCACAGCAGATCTTCCACCCCCAACCTTGCCAACAGGATCCCACGAGGCTCCTTTTTCCTACTTCGGCAACTACGACCCTAATTCCTATGCCTCCGCCACCTCATGGAAACACAGACTGTGCCAAGTTTACACTTACTTCCCTTCCAAAGATCCCCAAGCCACGGTACCGCCTACCACCGTGTCACCCACCGTCCCGCCACTCAAATCTCGATAAGCCCGCTTCGGAATCAAACAATCCTAAACCATCACCTCGACCCCAACATGACTTGGTTGATGGAACAAGTTAAGTCCATGCAAGAGAAGTTTGGAGAACCGAGCACCAAAAAGGCAAGATACCGCATCACCGATCCCAAGAAAATTGTCCCTCTTCCTCCAAAATTCCGGATGCCCGAGATTGAAAAGTTCAATGGCACCGATTGTCCCCTGACTCACATTGAAAGCTACCCGCTTGCCATGAGAGCCAAAGATTGTACACATCAAGAAATGGCCGACCATTTTTAGCCGTCATTAAAGGGTTCACTTCTTAGATGGTTCCTGCATGTAAAGCCAGAGGCCCGAGCCACCTGGGACCAGATCAAGGAAGCATTCCTGGAAAAGTATAAGGCCAACTTGAATTGGGAAACCAGCAGGAATGATCTACAAGGCACTTTACAACGCCCAGATGAGCCAGTAAGTGAATTCTACAAGAGATGGAATTGGAAGCTTAGTGAAATGATGACCCCGCTGAATGAAGAGGAGCAGATGGAAATCTTCCAGTCTTGCTTGAAACCTCAACTAAGGGTCCAAATTGGCAATTACTATTATCCTGACCTCCGAGCAATGGTAAATGCCGGCACCAAGTTTGAAAATGCCTTCAATATGGCTCCAGCCACATGAGCAGCCAACTCCTACCGCTACAAAGCACCAGTTTCAAATGCCACAGCTGTTACTATAAAAGGAAAAGAAACGGTTGGCGCTGTCAATTATATTCAGAATGAGAGGGTTGGACAAAATTCAAGCCAAGTCTCTACAAAGCCAAGACCTCGCTCCTATACTGCAGAAGATTTCGGAATGCCACTAGAAAAAGTCTTCGACGGTTTGGTAGCCGAAGGACTCATCAGAACTTTGGAAAACTGGAAACCAAAGAACCCTAGTGTCAGAATGGACAAAACCAAGCATTGCCGCTTTCACAAATATCATGGGCATAACACCAATGATTGCACCTACCTGAAGTTCCTGATCTCCAACCTGATTGAAGAAGGCAAGCTGGAGCCGCCTCGGGGACCTAATGTGGTCAAGAATCCTCTTCCTGCTAACAATCAAGTCAATGTGATCGAATTCGAAGAAACGAATGCAGTCAGTTTTGGGAATCTAAAGATCATAGACATCTTGAAATTCAATGTTCCTTATGCTGAATTACAAGGAAAGTGGAAAGATCTGATTAATGCCGCCACCAGGGAAGGACAGTTTGGACCCATAATAGGAACTGATTTCGTTAATGTTGTCAGAGCCCGACCTCTCTTTTATGATATCGAGCCAGTGACCATGGTCAAGATTACAGAAGAAAGGCTCACTTATGAAGATTGCGAGTTTGAAGTGAAACAAGCCATGTTAATGAAAGTCTCTTCGGAACCCTTCATCACCCATGATGAGCATAATGTGTTTGTGATGGCTCACTACCCCCGAAGATCGCTCCCAACCCCCTATTTGGGAAAAGGTGGAAAGAAGAGTAAACAAGCCAAGACTTTTGTGATGAAGAAAGCCGTCTCTCGATGCCGAAAATACAACCGGTCCTACCATCCCGAGGTACATATGGATGCAATGGATTCGGAAATGAGCTCGAGCATCGCCGACATCTCCCACGGAATAGTGATGATGGTCCACAGGATGCACAACTTTCGAAGAATGCCGACAAGACCGCTACTCCCTGTGGCAACAAAGAAGAAAGAGTAAACCCCACCAACCCGCGTAAAACACTTCGAGTCAATAAGTAGTGTAGGGTCCAAAGTCGTAGGGTCAAGAGTCGGGCTTGAGTCAGAATATTTGAATTCCGAGTCCTCCGAGTCATCCGAAGGCCTCACGCCCGAGGATTATGAATATGTAATCGATGTCATCTTTCCTCTTGCTTTGAATGAAATGACAGATCTTTCGATTATCCCCTTATTGCCAACTTAACAAATGATAAATTAACTCAAAACTTAACAAGCTTAATAATGAATCATTTGAACAAGATGCAAACACACTAAACGAACAATACATTAAAGAAATCTTTAAGGTGTTACGTAAAAGAGGAAAACCGGGCCCAAGCCGCCGAGGAGGTTTTGACAAGTGTTAACTTGGGTACCGTCGAGGAACCTAAAGAGACACGTATTGGAAGCTTCTTCCAGGGGGTTGAACGGGACAGACTAGTTAATCCGCTCGTAGAATACATGGACATCTTTGTGTGGTCGTACAAGGACATGCCGGCTAGACAGCTTCAATAGTGGAGCACAAAATCCCTCTAGCACCGTATGCTAAGCCAATAAAGCGTAAACCGAGGAAAATCAAGCCGCAGTGGTCTCTACAGTCAAAGAAGAAATTGAGAAGCTACCGGGTAGGATTCATCGTAGTCATCGAATATCCGACATGGTTGTCCAATATTGTGACCGTAACCAAAGCCAATGGGAAGGTGCGCTCACTGTAGATTTCCGGATCCGAACAAGGCCAGCCCCAAAGACGATCACCCTTGCCAAACATAGACATCCCGGTGGACTCCACCGCCAACTACGAAGTCAAATCCTTCGTTGACGGCTTGTGCTACAACCGCATCAAGATGGCCGAAGGAGACCAAGAAAAGACAGCCTTCACCACACCGTGGGGAACTTACCGCTATACAAGAATGCCATTTGGGCTCAAGAACGCCGGGGCTACTTATCAAAGGGCAACGACCGCGCTTTTTCATGATATGATCCACAAGGAGATTGAGGTCTACGTCGAAGACATGATAATCCACTCCAAAGGCGAGGATGGGCAAGACTTTGTTGACCCGCGAAAGTTCTTTCGAGAGGCCGAGACAACATTCCATGAGACTAAACCCGCTAAATGCACCTTCGGAGTGACAAGGGGAAAAGTGCTTGGGTATATGGTCACTAAGCGAGGTATCGAAGTCGACCCCGAAAGATCAAAGCCATTATGGACATGAGGCCACCTCAAACCTGCATGTAAGTCAAAAGTTTTATGGGCAAACCGCAGACATCACCGTTTCGCCAACCAATTGACCACTATGTGCGAGCCCATCTTCAAGCTCATGAAAAAGAATGTAGATATAGAGTGGACCGAAGAATGCCAGATGCCTTTGACCGTATCAAGGCATACTTAGTACATCCTCCAAGATTATGCCCCCATATAGTCAGAAACCTCTTCTCGCTCTATCTCACCGTCACCGATATGGCAAATGGGGCTATGCTTGCTCAGAGAAGAAAGACTCTCGGGTAGAAAATGCCATTTACTTTGTCACCCTAAGCTACAGGAAGTGAGCTCAATTACTCCGTATGTGAAAAGACTTGTGCAGATCGGTCCGGGGTAGTCGGCAAGTTGAAGCATTATATGCAAGCCGACCCTGTGAATTTGGTCTCAAAAATGGACCCCATCAAGTACATCTTTGATAAACCTTCGATTTCGATGCATCTAGCAAAGTGGTCCTTCTTCTTAGCAGAGTACGACATCAACTACGTGACCAGAAAGGCCATCAAGGGTCAAGCATTGTCAGACCATCTGGCAAACTTCCCCAGTAATGAGGACCGCGGGCCTGAACCCCAATTCCCTGATGAAGGGATCTTTGCAGTCGAGCCTGAAAACGGATGGCAGCTTTTCTTTGACGGGGCTGCTAACAAAAGAGGAAATGATGTAGGGATGCTACTGGTCGATCCGAAAGATGAGCACACTCCCATAGCCCTTAAGTTGAACTTCCCTACCCCGAACAATGTTTCCGAGTACGAAGCCTGCATTGCTGGTTTAGAAGCTGCCCTAGAGAGGAATGTCAAGGAGCTCGAAGTTTATGGAGACTCACTCGATCATCAACCAGGTCTCCAACAAATGGAAGACTCGTGGACCCTAATCTTCGCCGGTATCATGCCCATATGGAGGAGTTGGATCGGACAGCTTCGTAGAAGTAACTTTCCACTACTTGCCAAGGGAAAAGAACAGATTCGCAGATGCCCTAGCTACTCTAGCCTCACCGGTAGAGATCCCCGAGGGAAAATCCATAAAACCCTTCAGAGTGGGTAGAAGAGAAGCCCCGCCTTTCGTTGTGAAGTAGACTTGGGACTGAGCCTATCAAGGAACCCCGGTACAATCAAATTTACCGCCTCAAAGATGGAGAATCGCCTTTCGTAGACGAAGAAGGTAGACCAAAAGAAGGTGTCAAAGCCAAGAGCTTGCAAGCCCCGAAAAGGTTGGCCTCCCATTATGTCATTCTAAGAGGCAACCCGTACAAGAAGCGGTACCAAGGACCACTCCTCTTATGCGTCACTCAAGAAAGGGCCAAAGAGTTGATGACTCGAAGTCCACAATGGTCCCCGCGGTCCTCATATGAATGCTAGAGCCCCGATGCAAGTGATCCTCGTAATGGGTTACTACCGGATTTCCATGGAGACAGACCGTGTTCGATGTCCGAGCGTGCGACAAATGCCAACGGTTTGCCAACCCTCAACCATCTCCCGCCTCATGACCTGCATCGCATGACGACTCCTTGGCCGTTTGCAACTTGGGGTATTGACGTGATAGGGAAGATAGCTCCTGCAGAAGCAATGGGCATGAATTTGTGTTAGTAGCCGTCGACTACTTCACCAAGCCTGGTAGAGGCCAAGTCCTATAAGGTCCTCACTTCCAAGAAGGTGGCCCAGCTTATCAAGGAAAACATAATGTGTAGATATGGGGTGCCCAATGAGATCATTTCCGATAATGGGTCGCACTTTGAAGGAGACTGCGATAGGTTACCGTCGACCCGTAGTCACTCGCCACAAGTCATCCCCATACGCACTCGACTAACGGAGCCGTGGAAGCCGCTAATAAGACGCTCGAACGAATCATCCGGAAAATGGCCACCCGTGGTCGTGATCGGCCCGAAAAGCCGCACCTAGCACTCGGGGCTACAGACATCCGTCGTAACGCCTACAGGAGAAACCCCTTTTGCCCTAACTTACGGGATGGAAGCAGTGTTACCAGTGGAGTTGGAAATCCCGTCATTAAGGGTCCTCCCGGAAAATAGTGTCAACGAAGTAGAATGGCTACGTAGCCGGCATGATGAGTTTGCCCTGCTCGACGAAAGAAGGCTCAAAGCCATGGAACACACCCGAGCCTACTGCAGGCGAATGGCCAGCATTCGACAAAAAGGTCAAGGCCAGAACATCAAGGAGGGTGACTTAGTATTGAAAGTGAAGCCCCTACCGTAGACAACCCCGGGAAAATGGGAACCCGTTTGGATCGGCCCGTATGTGGTGCGTAAGATACTATCTGAGGAGCCATGAAACTTGGCACTGACGGCAATCCCTTTGTCCACCCAAATAACGGTGATAAGCTCCGAAGATACTACGTCTAAGAAATAAAATAAAATAAATAAATAAAAAAAAAAGAAAAATAATCTTAGTGCAAAAGGAGTAATACCCAAACTAGGCCGAAGACCCAAAAAGGGCGGTCTAGGCAAAAACAAAGTGGTTGCACATAAAAAAAAAAAAGAAAAAATCTTAGTGCAAAAAGAGTAATGCCCAAACTAGACTCGAAACCCAAAAAGGGCGATCTAGGCAAAAAACAGGGCTGCACATAAAAAAAAAGAAGAAAAAGAAAGTTCACTGTAATGAACTACGAAGACCCGAGCCCCTTAGTCTTTCTTGTAAAAGGGGAACGTAGGGCACCATTTATGATTCGGTCTAAACAATAAAAAGGGCGATTAAGTTTCCATGAGATGCGTCCTAAACAATAATAAAGGATATTCAAGTTTTCATAAAACGGGTCCTAATCAATAAGACATTTGAAATTTCCATGAAATTGTGTCTTGATTAATTTCTAAGATAATATCTCTTGTTCATTACAAGTTAAAAACTTCTTGATGAGTTCAAGCACGGTCTACTCTTGACTCTCGCTAACCTCGCTACAAAGATCTAAAATACAATAAAATGCCTAATAAGCTACCGTGTTTGCAAAATGGCAACAAGGGAATCCTAAGAAAAGATCCGCGCCGTCATTCGCCGAGTCTTCTTTGGTTTTCTTTTCCCTTTGCCTCGACCCCGTCGAGTTTTCTTTCTTCTTCTCTATGATGTCGGCCTCCTCATTCCGATCTCCGGTATCCTCACCGGAGCCTCTATCAAACCCGTGTCAATAAGTGCCCTCTCAACTCGGGCACGAGTCCGCACTTCCTCCCTCCGAGCCTCGGGCCAAGGGAGCGACTTCGTAAAGCCTCTTGTACCGAGCTTCCATATCTTTGATAAGGTCACCCGACCGGTTATGGTGACTCGCCTTAGCTTCCGCCTCCTCGTAGTCCTACTCGAGTCGCAGCCGCCCCCCAATAAAGCCTCGACGTCTCTCTCCCAAGATGACCTCGAGTCGCTCCCATCTCCCTCTCGTACTACCCAAGTAGACAAAGTGGGTCAAGATGGTACTCTTCCCGCTCCTAAAGATAGCCCCGGGTGGGAAAGCAAGGTATGTCCAAGCCCTCGAGAAGAATGAGAAGCCGGGCCGGATCCCTCATAGCTAATGGCACCACCTCCATGGTACGGATGTCCTCCCAACCGCCCAACGGCTCCCGTAAGGCCCCGAATTGCCTCGGGATACCAAGCAGTGGTAATGTAGAAGGATGACCAGCAGTAACCCCGGAACCCTCACTATATAGGACTCCCGAAATATCCTCCCGGTCCGCAACCTCCAAAGCGAGGTACCCACCAGCCGAATGTCCGAAGTGGATAGCCTAGCCATCATCGCCTCCCAATCATCTTGGCCCCGCTGCCTAGGCAAACCTCTCCGAGAAATCACCCAAGGGCACCGAGCCCGCAAAGCCCCGGCAAAGCCCCGAGCCTCTCGCAGCCCATAAAGTCAAGACAAACTGACTCCTGCACCTCATGAAACGGTCTCCTCTAGCCATCCTATCAATGCCATGAAGGGTCTCACCCAAAACCAAATGGGACAATGTCCTTCCCACCCGCAATCTCTCGACCATGTCCAAGAGACCGCCATGGCAGATCCCCTACGCACTCAACAATGAACAGAGCCGAGAATACGCAGAGGATAAAGGCATCCATAGCCACCATGGTCGTAGCTATATCCGGAGACCCAAACCTCGCCCTGTGATATCGAAAGGTCAATCCCGTCCGGAGCAATCATCATCCTCTCACCTCTCCTGCAGAAATCTCGCAAATGATGCCAACTTTGTCGCCACTGGCACGTCTTCGATTGACGGAATCGATATAGCCTCAATTTCTGGACCCCCAATCAAGGCTCGGAAGTCTTCATGCGTTGGGACAATCTCATTGTAAGAAAAGCAGTAAACGTGTCTCCGGACGTCCCAAAACCTTGCCGCCGCTTCCTCAAAAGGTCCCAATCAAAGTGAGATCCCTCAAATGCCATAAAGACTTGATCTTGAATGAAGAATCAAACAAACCTTTATGATATTGAAAGTTGTATCTCACCCAAGACTGAAGATCGGACAGAAAGCGATCCCTTTTCCCCCTTTGCAATCTAGCGGGCTTCTCCATTGTAAAATGATCAAATATGGTGTCTTTAGGTCCAATATGTGCTCTGGGAATAGTTGGGACAAGTCTAGGTTGAAAATGAAATGAAATGGCCAAGCCTTGATTTTATTCTAAAAATAACCACCTGCATGTAACTGTGAGCCGCACGGCCTCATTTGCCCCAGAGACCAGACCGCACGACCTCATTTGCCTGATGTAAGAGAAAATATGCAGCAACCAAGTTGCTGCCCAAAGGGAGTTTTTCACCCCACTTTTCCAACCAAAACCTGTACAAAATCATGTCCAAAGACCATCCATGGAGTAATATATCATTATATATCATTTTGGCCCAGTTTCAGCCCCATTTCCAAGCAAAAAACTACTCCGAGGCTCAAGTAATATGCAAATTAATAAAGCATAAAATAGAAAAGTAAATAAAACAGTAGTACATTGTTTTCGCCCTATCGGCGCCCAAATAAAGCAAAAAATAAACAAAATGTGCATAAAACTTGTTCATTGTTTGTTTTTCTTCCTAATTCAACTCTAGAGACCTCCTAGGCCTCCGATCCTTCTTCATCACTACTCAACTCATAGACGCTAGCCTCCCTCATCAAGTCCTCCGTGTCACTCACATCAGAAAGGTGGACATTCTCGTGCTCGTACTCGCCCAATCGCTTCCAGATGCCGCATTGGGTCCTTGCCCCCGAGGAATGGCACTAGAAGAGTACTCGAGGCCGAAGAGGTGGATGCCATGCTCCCGACGTGCCTTCTTGCGCACGGGCTCGCACGTTCGGCCGCCGCCTTTGAAGCGCAGCCGCCTTCCTCGAAGGGACCGGCACACGTCCTTCCAAACTCCCTATTCTCGCCCGACCAAGCCGTCATAAGTCCGAGCCGGAACCCGAGAAAAAGAGAAGAAAATCTCGTAAAATCTCGTAATTGCAAAAAGCAAAGAAATCGAAAGAAAAGGGAAAAGACCCTAAAAGTGTACTTACAAAGTGCTGTCCGGCACAGAGTATACCGGGGCTCCTCAGTATCGGGGACAGTATCCTAAACCTCCTCGGTACTCCGTTCACCACATAAGAAAGATGAGCAGAGGGATCGGCGGATCGAAGGCTCGGCCTCCCCATATCCTCGAGTGACAATAGCTTCACTAGCTTCGTGGCGTCCTCGCCGCCGCTCCACAAACACAAGATATGGGGTATCCAGATCAAAATACTCCTCGGCGGCCACGCTCGCCCGATATCTCTATCTCATCCGCCCGCTAATCCCGAGGCCGCAGATCCGTGCCGGGAGGATCATGAGGAGTAATGGCGTCCAATGGAGGGACATGGCCATGCTGCCTAGAAAATCGATCCCCCAGATAGATGACATCACATGTCAGCCCGGTCAACCACCGCCTCTGCCTAGTCACCTCCACGGCCTCTCCTAGCAGAATCTCTGGGTACCTCCCCCAAGGATAAAAATCCACTCCATCATGCCCATCCTCGTTGATAATCGGCCTCACCATCTTGTAATCAAAGGTGATCCGGTCTTCCCGATGAACTTATCTCTCGCATCTCCTCCAAATGACCATAGCGGAAAAGATGGTAGCATCGCTTCCGTTGGTTCCACGGAAAGAACCTCGATCACCTCACAAAACTGCACTCCGCATGTTCAAAACATCAAAAAGGTCATTTTCTCTCATGAAAGTCTCAAAGACAGAAAAGTAAAAAGAGAAAGGAAAGTGAGACTACCTCAAGAGCAAAAGAGAAACAATCCATGGAGGCAGCCTTATTCCGGCTGTACAAATCCAGGGATAAGTATAGCTCCGCCAATCCGGCCTCACCCCATGAGACCGTCCCAATCCCATCAACATCCTCCAGAGATTCGAGGAGGCAAGTCATAGCCGTGAGTCCTGCACTGGCAAAGATGGTGACCGACAAAGATCAACCACACAAAGGCTCTAGCAAGCCGGTGGGCGCCACCTCACTAGCAAAGAAAGTCCCGCATGCAGTTCTGGACTGCCACCCCGACGTTCCTCATCTCCATTCCGAGCCCTTGGGAATAAGCTCAAACCCGCCCAAAGCCCTGAACTCCTCAGCCGTAATATGGTTCCTCCAGTCACAGCCTCCCGTGAACTGTAAGCCGCGATAGCAAGTAAAATCGGCCGGAGTCACCGCGCCGCCTCCCGCCTAAGGTGAAAGCCGTGGGTGGTGTCCCACCGTAACTCCGAGAGGGCCCGGACCAAGCCTCGTCTTCGAGGTAATGTGAATACCTCTTCCAATAGCCTCAATAAATGTATCCAAAGGCCATTAGCCCTCACCGCCGCTAGTGGTTCGCCCCATTCTTCTCAAAATCAGGCATCCTCTGCCATAGCCTGACTGCAATCTCGGAAGGCCCCCTAGACTTGTTCTCCTGTAGGAGAACACAAAAGAAATATGTCAGTCCTTTTCAAAAAGCATGCATATATTCAAAAGTGCACATACTTTCAAAAAGAAAAGCATCCAATAAAATTTTTCTAGCATCCTTTGCGTGAAAAATGCGTTTTTCATCATTTGAAACGCATCGTGTCAAGCACATTGTTCTCCTAAGCACAAAATCATAATTTTCAAAAGTATTTGCACATAAGCATTAATTTTTTCTCAAAAAATGGCATGCATGAATCCTTTTCATCGTCCAAAATCCCGTTTTCTCATCTATGACCTAGTTCTAGCACATGCAAGAACTCCGTCACCTCTTAGACAATTATCCTTCTTACTTTTATTTTTAAAAAAAAAGTGGGTCATTCTCATTATTCTTGTCAAATAAATTGCACATGCATGTTCTTTCATCTTCTTAGCCTCATAGGTTAATCATGAAGATTCCAAAATCATCATCAAAAATCCTAGGAAAATTCGAGAAATTCCTAAAACTCGAGTCAAGCCCTAGAACCAATCAAAATCCAATCAAAATCGATGGAATTGAGCAAATTAAGAATGCTTACCCCAACCGATTGAGGATTCGTGGATTTGTGCTCCCTCCTACCCGAGTAAAGCTCCGATGGAGGTGTAAGGAAGTCATACTTCCTCTTCGTACGGATAAGCTCCTTCCTCCTCCTCCGAGCGGCCTCGGAGATGTTCCTCCTCGCTTGCCTTGGCATTGGATTCCCCTCCGGATCCATTCCAAATCAGTAGAGGCAAAGGGAATTGAAGGATTTTGGAAAAATTCTCTCCCTCTCTCTCTCTTCCTCGATGCCTTGGGCGTGCAACAATGCCCACCCCCATTCAAATTCTGTTTTAAATAATCTGGAAAAATTAGGCTTCTAGCCGTACGGCTTCTTTTGCCTCCCTCTCATGCCGGGCGGCTTCTTTCGCTCTGAGCAGAAATTACCTCTTTGCCCCTGGACTTTCCACTTGGGCATATAATTCCTGTTATCCTTTAACTAGGATAACGTCGTTTTTAGAAGATATCCCTTATCTCCTTATGCAAATAGACTTTCTTCCCCAGTCGCCTCCGTTACTTCCGTTATAATGGAATGACGCTAGGTGACAACCTCCGAATTGTCAGAACTCTAAACTTTTGCTACCTCTATCTCACAGATAGTGAAGTACGCTCAAGTTCTCCAAACTTAAGCTACCTCTATCACAGGTTGAGAAGTACGCTCAAGTTCCCTAACTTTAGATACCTCTATCACGAATAGAGAAGTACGCTCAAGTTCTCCAAACTTAAGCTACCTCTATCACAGGTTGAGAAGTACGCTCAAGTTCCCTAACTTTAGCTACCTCTATCACGAATAGAGAAGTACGCTCAAGTTCTCCAAACTTAAGCTACCTCTATCTCACAGATAGTGAAGTACGCTCAAGTTCTCCAAACTTTAGCTACCTCTATTTCACAGATAGTGAAGTACGCTCAAGTTCCCCAAACTTTAGCTACCTCTATCTCACAGATAGTGAAGTACGCTCAAGTTCTCCAAACTTTAGCTACCTCTATCACGAATAGAGAAGTACGCTCAAGTATCCAATCAGGTGACAACCTCCATTAATTGTCAAAACTTCAAGGATCCTAGACATCGTTCCTAACCTATCTAGTGATGCTTGAACTACGACCAAGGCTTGATTCCTCCGGGATACGTAGGTAGCCTTTCATAAAGGTCCAAACATCCAACCGCAGCTGGTCACCCTTTTTCCATCATCGCTCCTCAAAGGTGAGGCAAACCTTTCATAAAGGTCCACCATCGACCACTTTGGTCACTTCTTTGTCATTCATCCCTCCTCAGTGGTGAAATAGCCCCTTATAGAGGTCCAGATATCCGACCACTTTCGGTCACCTCTAGCATATCCCCAGCAGGATCATTGCTTGACCTCTTAGGTCACTTTCTCTTCTAATTTTCCCCGGCAAGAGACCAGCTTCTCCCCGCTATTCCCCGCGGATATGTTCGAACTACGGCTTGGCTTGATTCCTCCGGATACGTAGGTAGCCTTCCGTGAGGTTCACCACTCGACCACTTTGGTCACCTAATCCGTCTCGGCATTTGCCGATTGGATCCTTTTCTATCGACAACCCCACTTGCCCCGCAAGTGACGTTGCCGAGGGGCTTCGTAAGTACCCAAATCTGCCTCATGCCTTCCTAAAGTTTCCTAATTCCCTGACTTTCCTAGAGTTCCGGAATTATTCGAACCTGCTCCAAAATATCTAAGGGCTGAAGGGAATGCTTGGTAATTAAGAAACACGTTTTTCTTAATTTAAAAAACCTTCTAGAATTGCCACCTTGCATGATTCTAGAAACATGCTGAGTCACACATGATAATGCCGCACGGCTGCATTAGCCAAGGACCTCTAGCCGCACGGCTTCATTAGCCTTATCCAGACTGCCTATAAATAGAGCCCTCCTCTACCCATTTAAGAACAACACAATCAGAGCAATACCAGCATAAAAACACTCTCTAAATACTCCACGAAGATCAGGAAGTTGAAGGTGCCAAGAAGCCACCCCCCTCCTCCTTGAAGCCTCCAAAAGTTGGTCCTACCGCTAGGCAAAACCCCAAGAAGAAGAGGCCACCACCATTGGTAACCTCTCACTCCCTTACCTTGCATAATACTTGTCTATATGATTTAATTGCTCATTGCATGCACATATTGTCATTATCTTGCTTGGGACCTGGCATTTATCATTAAAGATCCTATCTTTATCATATCCCCCTTCCCCCTTTTGCATCCTTTGCATGAAATAGGCATCATTTTCTCATAAAAATATGATCTTTAGCATCCTTTGCTCATAAAAATGTAATCTTTATATTAAAGGTGCATCCTTTGCACCTAAAAGCCCCCATTTTACATTCAAAATGCATCCTTTGCACATAAAAATCATGTCTTTACCATAAAGGTGCATCCTTTGCATCTAAAACTCATTATCATGTATCCTTTACATCAAAGATCATCCTTTTATCATCAAATTAGCATCCTTTGCATATTAAATACTATTTTCCACCATAAAAATGCATCCTTTGCATAAAAATTATGTCTTTTAATTAAAATGCATCCTTTGCAACCCAAAAATGTCATCTTTTCACTAAAAATGTCATTTTTACATGCATTCCCCCATGTCCCCATTAGCAACCTTGGAACGGACCGGTGTAAAGATTCTATCTTTACATCGTTTCTTCCATTAAAGGTGCCACAATCTCTTTAGAAAGGGATAAAACATTGAACCTACATCTCCGATTATCATTTAAGACGAGCATGAAGTATCCATATAAGCTCAATCGTCTTAAGGTGTAGGATTGATGGGCTAAGGTCACTCCTTTCCTAAAGAATCTCATTTTGGACTATAAAAAAGAGTCTTTCTCTCGATCATGCAAGTCCCGAGGTTAAAAAAAGCGATGATCACAAGTCCAAGATGAGGACGGGATCAAAATCCTGAATACATAAAATCCAAGAAATTCCGAGCGACAACCAATAAATGGTTTGTACGTTCGGAAGACAACTTGGGACATTCCCCCCCTCTTTTCAAACACATGCACACAAGAAAGCACGCAAGCAAGCAAGATAAACGTAATCTAGGGAGACTTGCTACGGCAAGGCACCTTGGGTGAACGACGATCCGTTCTTCCCAAGGGGTAACTTAACCTCCGAACCCATAAAAACCTTTTTTTTCAAAGTTTTGAGGAAATCAAAATGGCGTGGCGACTCCGTTTTTCAAATTAAACCAGATGTTTTCAAACTCGCGTGAATACAACAAAAAACTAAATTTGGGCACACATTCACACCAGGGTACAATCTTATCCGCGTGGATGAGATTGAGGCTACAATCTCATCCGAGCGGATGGGATCAACAGCATGCATGTTTTTGACAGAAAGTTGTTTTGGCTGTTCTCCCTTGGTTAATATTCTCTTCTTTCTTGGAAATGACACATTTCCAGTGAGGTCCTAGGCTTTTTTGTTATTCCTAAGAGGTCCTTCCTCATTTAAATTGTCTAAATAATGTCCAAAATGCCCCTAAATGATTATAAATCATTAAATTGAGCTAACTGATGGAGAAAATTCCACTGTGTAATAAAACCTTGCAAGTGTACAAGTTACCATAGTAGCAACGTACAAAAGTAAGGGTCGAACCACAGAGACTTGTGTGTTTAACAAGTTGATTTAATTAATGCAGAAAGTAACAAAAAGAGGGGTTTTTTTGGTTTGGTTTATTAACTAAAATTACTAATGCACAAAATTAAACTAATGAATTTAAGAAAACAAGAAAGCAAGAAATACGGATTCAATCAGATCAAAGAAATTCACGGATTGGATTTCATATTCATCTTCATTCTATGCTAGAATTATCATGATAAAATTAACAATCTTGTCCAAAGATTTGTTCACTTAATTTAAGGGTTGGGACGTTCGATGTGCGGATTGCAACCCTACTATTTCTCTCCTATTGTAGATTCCGCTAGGTCAAAACAATGATCAAGAAATTCATTAAGAACAATAAGAACATATGAATCTAGATTCTCTTGTATTCCGCTAGGTCAACAATCAAATCCAATTGATGAAATAGTGGCCTAAATTATGAACAATCCACGCTAGTGCAACGATTTACAACTTAACAATTAAAGGTTAAAATAGAATTAAAACCTAAAACTGAATATAGATATCTCATCAAACATGAACAAGAAAGTTTTGGAAAATTATACTAGCATAGAAATCCGACGAATATTACATCCAATCCATGAACTAGAGAAATTAGTTACTCATCTTCATAGCAAAAGACAAAAGAGATGAATAACAAAACATAAACCTCGTTTGATCCTTGAATTGTAAAGCAAAAACTTGTAATCCTTGTTCCTAATTGAGTCTTGAATCCAAAAGCATGATGATAAATTAACCCTAAGATGTCTTTTATTTATACTAAAAGATTATGGAGATAAAATCTGCAGAAAATCTCTAGAATCCTTTCAAAATAAGGAAACTGTCTTTCCTCGCTCCGTCCCTACCGGGCGCACGCCCCGGCACCGGGTGTGTGCCTCGGTCTCAATCCCGTTGTTTTGGGCGTGCGCCCACTTCCTCCAGGCGTGCGCCCTCCTTCTATTCCAGCTTTACTCCCTTTTTCCTCCATAATTTCCTTTTGATCCTCCAGCAGAATGACTCCTTGACTTCTCAAAATACCTCGCAAGTCCTTTTTCACTCTCCAACAGATCTCCGCTCCACTTTTGCTTCCTTTCTTCACTTTAACCCACAGTTTTTCACCTACTTAACCTGTACTCATAAAGATACTAGAAAATACATTAAAATAACATTTTACTCAAGAATTTCACAATAAATAAGTGTAAGAGTACCTAATTTAGATGTGTAAAAACACATCCATCAAATACCCCCAAACTTATCTCTTGCTCGTCCTCGAGTAAAACAACAAAACATAAGAAAGAAAATAAAACAAACAACCTAAACTAATTAATCCGAAAGTTAACTTTGTCCCCACATTCTTATATTTCCCAAAATTGCTTGAATCATGAATTACCGCAACCACACAATCTCAAAATAGTCAATCTACACAAGTACTAACATATATTACCATTAATTTTACTACACTGCTCAATCATTATATGTATTCAATAAATCTCCGTGTGTGTGTGAATTTGAATTCTCCCTCTGCTTCAAACATGATCTATTTTTATAAAGCTAAGTACACCAATCATCTCTTATTTTATTGAATTTGTTTAACAAATAAAAACACACTTAAATGGCAAACTATGAATACTCCCTTCAGCTTTTCCACTTCAATGGACCTTAACACTCCAAACCTGATCATTTAAGCACATATTTTTAAAAGTCATCTACCGTTCAAGTAGGGAACACTGTAGCAGCGAACTCCATGCCCCTAATACTAGGTAGGAATTTATTACCTTATACTCCTATTTGGCAAGAAAGCAACGTCGTAGTGAACGCCGTGCCCCGAGCTACTTTAGGAATATTTAATCATAGAGATGGGAGTTAGCCACTTCGGTGTCGAGCCTGGTACGGACCATCACGGCGGAAAAGCTCTTTCCCCATAACGCTACTGCATACCCAGAAATCAGGTTAAGCTAGAATGGTCCCTATCCAACCAATCTACACGCCTGGGGGTATTTACCGAGTAATGATTTAATTGCCATTGCTCCCATTCCCTTTTCAATTTCTCTTACACATTATCTCAGATACAAGGGGTGTCATTTCACAACAATAATCCACACTATCCAAGGAGTACCCACAGTCTACTGCTAAGATGTTACTATTTAATAAACAAATTCATTAACTTCAA
This sequence comes from Adenophora triphylla var. japonica, assembly GCA_022495995.1. Lineage (NCBI taxonomy): Eukaryota > Viridiplantae > Streptophyta > Magnoliopsida > Asterales > Campanulaceae > Adenophora > Adenophora triphylla. Next base: position 175,386 of record JAFEMH010003385.1, read on the forward strand.
AGGTGATGGTGTACTATAAACTTGATAAAACAGATCAAAATTATCAACTATAGGAGACTTACTTCATGAGTGCACTAAATTTTTGAGATTTATTAACATAAATATAACCATTGAGCACCATATCAAAATTAATCTAATATATATTAAGACTTGCATAACTGACCTACAACACCACAATATCCCACTAATGGTTTCAAACAATCAACCAAGCAATCATGGGAATAAAAGAATGTTAACAAAACTTGAACCATATCAAACAAGGACAAAATTAACCTTTTTTTTTAAATATAATTATGATAAACCAATAACTGTACCAGGTAGTACCCCCACACCCCCAAACTTAAATCATGCATTGTCCCTAATGCATATAATGTAAATAAAGCATAAGAAAGGGTTAGGGGTACCTCGACCAACTACTGAGGCGGAGCGCAAAAATGTTGATCCCAAGGACCACTCTGGAACTGCTGAAACTGCTGAAACTGCCCCCCTTGTGGCTGTGATTGTGGTGGAGAGGACTGCTGCCAACTACTGCCTTGTGGGCGCAAATAACCCATGAGTTGCGCCCATCTTTCATCTTGCACATCCCTGTGTGCTTGGGCTCTCATAGCCTCCTCTATCCGACTCTGCTCACCTGCCTCAAAACGAGTATTGAGATCCTCAAACTTTGTATTCAATCGATTCACCTCCACTCTTACCGCAGTCATAGTCAAATTCAGAGCGTGCATCCCCCTGGCGGGATCTCTTCTATATAACTCAATACGTGCTTCCTCGGTATCCTCCAAGTCTTCATCATTCCCTTCAATTTCGTCATTTCCTTCTCCTTCTTCTTCATTCTCACCATCATCCTCACCACTCGATCCTGACACTGCCTCCCCCGACTGAATATGACTTTTCTTGGTCATAGTACTCAAATCTATCTTAGGCCCCGACTTCAAGTCCCTTGACGGCAGATTTACCCTTGCCCTTGAAATCAAATAAGTGATCAAACAAGGGAACTTGAAGTTGACATTGCTCAATTTTTCCGCATTATGGGCAATTTGGTTGGAAATAATCAACCCAGTATTAATGGGCTCTCCCTGTAGCACCAAATGCATAAGCCATGCCCTTTTCCAATGCACCACATGCTTATGCGCACTCGGCATAACCCATTCACTGATAAACCTGTGCAAGTATCTCAGTCTGTGCCTCAACTTCTTAACTGGCATCAACTTTCCTCCATCATTCAAATTTATTTCCACACGCCCAAAGGTTGATTGAATCACATGAATTTCCTTTTTCCATTCTTTTTCCATCGCCCCTATAGTGCTAGAATATTTACACCCTTCAACATTTGGCATGGAATAATGCTGATTAATCATTTCACTCGAGTAATTCACCGGGCATCCCCTCACATAAGACTCTCCACAATTTCCCAACTCATGAACATTTGCATAAAATTCTTTTACCAACAATGCCACCCCATTCTGTTTTGGCCTACCCGCAAGATTCCTCCATTGATACCTCTCCACAATATCATCCAAAACCCAAATCTTCAAAATCAAACTCTCTTTCTGCATTGCACTGGTTACGCTCATATTGAACAAAGAAATTCTCCGCTTTTCGACTCTTGAATTTATTTGCATCATGGGGAGGACCGGGAGGGGTTTTTTCTTGTGCAACCTCTTTCCTTTTTCTAGAGCCACTCATTGTTAATCACCCAGAAAACCAAAGAAAAACAATAGCAAGAACTTACTTTTCACTATAGAGGTTCGCTGGAAAAGTGACCGGAGTTGGCCGAAATTCTCGCCGGAGATGGAGAAGATGGAGGCAACTATGCAGCTTAACCTTTCAACACTTTCCCCACAAGAGTATCCCTTCAATTTGGCTCCCAATGGCTCCAATCAACAAAACCTACCTTTTTCTTCACTCCAAGGAATTTCTTCAATTTGGGTCCAAAGATTGGGGCTTTAGTGGTGTAAATCAGTTTTGGAGGGAGGATAATGGGTGTAGGTGAGGATTTCGTGAGCAACAATGGTGGATTTGGGAGTTTAGGGGTTCAATTTTTAGAGAGAAGGGGGGCGGTGGTCGTGGCTTTTTAGAGAGAGAAAAGGGCAATTGCAAAGGGTTTTGAGAAATTAGGGATTAATCCGTCCCTTTCCTTATTTCACCACCCCAGTTTGACCGGTCCACCTATCCCGGGCGCACGCCCAATTCCCCCAGGCGCACGCCCAAATCTATGCTGAGACAAACCAGGCGGACGCCCAATTACTCCAGGCGCACACCCACTCCAAATTTCACTAGTGTTCATTTTTCTCCCCTTTGCTTGCATAATCTGCTGCCACAGTATTTCCACTTCCCTTCATTGGTTGGCGAATAACATCTACACATCACCACAAAAATAAAACCCAAGCATAAGATCTGCTAAATAAATAAAATCATAAAATACAAATAAAACAAAAGTAAAAGGATCAATCGAAGTAAACAAAATAGCATAATAAAAGCAAAATATTTTTGGAGGGTGACACTATTTACACTCCCCTATAAACCCACAAACTCGGGAAGACTCACACGGAGTGACTTAAAACTTTTTGTATGTCAAGAATTGACACACATTTTGACCGCACTTTCGTTGCCTACGTCCCCATTAATGTGGGCGGACTACCCAACAAAAATAGGCTCAGATCACCGTAGTTCGATACGTTTACGAAATAAAGGACCCCTAATGATTTTTTTTATATAAATAACCCCCACCCCCACACTTAAATCAAGCTATGTCCTCATGGCATAGACCAAGAAAAACACAACGCAACCTAAATGCAAAGATGAAGAAAACTGAAAAGAAAATACAGAAAGCAGTAAATGTTACCTACATTGGGTTGCCTCCCAATTAGCGCTTTGGTTATAGTCGTTAAGCTCGACGTTATGCCCGAAAGGAATTACGTGGCCTCCTTCGGGTCCACCAACTCGACCACATCGATATCCTCCAAAATGGACACCCCTTCATAATATGGTTTTACTCGGTGACCATTCACTTTAAACACTGTGCCATCTTTTAGATCTTTGAGCTCAACTGCTCCGTGCGGATACACATGCACTACCTCATATGGACCCGACCATCTAGAACTCAACTTGCCCGGAAAGAGCTTCAAACGAGAGTTGAAGAGAAGGACTTTCATACCCGGCCTTATGAACTTGGGCTTCAAATTTTTGTCATGATATCGTTTGGTCCTCTCTTTATACAATTTTGCACTCTCATAACTGTCTTGTCGCAGTTCTTCCAGCTCATCCAAATCAAGTAACCTCTTTTCTCCTGCCAGAGCCAAATCCATGTTGAGCTCTTTGGTGGCCCAATAAGCTTTGTGTTCCAATTCAACCGGAAGATGGCACTCCTTTCCATAAACAATATGATACGGACTCATGCCAATAGGGGTCTTGTATGCTGTCCGATATGCCCACAATGCGTCACACAATTTTCGAGACCAATCCTTGCGATTCGGGCACACTGTTTTCTCAAGCACCCCTTTGATTTGGCGGTTGCTCACCTCTACTTGGCCCGAAGTTTGAGGATGATAGGCCGTAGCTAATTTATGGACTACCCCATACTTTTTCAACAGCTGATTGAACATCCGGTTCGTGAAATGCGTCCCTTGATCACTAATGATTGCTCGTGGCATGCCATACCTGCTGAAAATATTCTCACAAACAAACTTGCAAACAACATTAGCATCATTTGTGCGGGCGGGAATTGCCTCCACCCACTTTGAAACATAATCAACTGCTACAAGTATATATAGAAAACCATGGGACGGGGGAAATGGGCCCATAAAATCAATGCCCGAAACATCAAAAATATCAACTATCAAATTATGTTGTAAAGGCATCTCATCTCTCTTTCCTATATTCCCGGACCGTTGACATCTATCACACCTAATGCAAAACGCTTGAGCATCTTTGAACAAAGTGGGCCAATAAAGACCCGATTGAAGCACTTTCCTAGCGGTCTTTTGGCCACTAAAATGACCCCCACATTGGAGTTCATGACAAAATCTCAACACACTACTTTTATCGTGGTCCGGGACACATCTCCTCACAATTTTGTCTGGGCAAATTTTCCACAAATAAGGATCATCCCAAATATAGTGTTTCACATCGGACCTAAACTTACGTTTTTGGTCATAGGTGAACTGTGGTGGGATCATATTAGATACCAAGTAATTGACAAAATCTGCATACCACGGCTCTTGGACATGTATGGCAAGAAGTTGTTCATCCGGAAAATTTTCATTAACCGGAATCACACTCTCCTCGATATTAAGATACGAATAGTCCACAAGCCTCGATAAATGATCCGCTACCACATTCTCAGTCCCCTTTTTGTCTCGGATCTCAACATCAAATTCTTGTAACAATAACATCCACCTCAACAACCGAGATTTTGCATCTTTCTTATTCAACAAATGTTTCAGTGCAACATGGTCAGAATAAATTATCACCTTTGACCCAAGCAAGTAAGAACGAAACTTTTCCAATGCAAACACAACAGCTAGAAATTCTTTTTCAGTTGTGGTATAATTCAGTTGTGCATCATTAAGTGTTCTACTTGCATAATGGATCACGGAAGGTAATTTGTCTACCCTTTGTCCCAAAATAGCCCCAATAGCAAAGTCCGAGGCATCACACATGATCTCAAAAGGGTGAGACCAATTGGGACTAGAAAGAATGGGGGCACACGTCAACTTTTCCTTAAGCAAATTGAAAGCATCAACACACTCTTGGTCAAAAATGAACTTCGTATCCTTGGCAAGCAGATTACATAAAGGCTTACAAATTTTTGAAAAATCTTTTATAAATCGCCTATAGAAACCCGCATGCCCTAGGAAACTTCGCACACCCTTGACCGAATTTGGGGGAGGTAATTTAGCAATCACATCAATTTTAGCCCTATAGACCTCAATCCCCTTACTTGACACAATGTGACCCAAAACAATCCCATGTTTTACAAAAAAAATGGCACTTTTCCCAACTTAACGTCAGGTTGGTTTCACAACATCTTTTCAAAACAGATGCCAAATTCTTTAAACAATCATCAAAACTATCTCCTACCACAGAAAAATCATCCATAAAGACCTCGACACACCATTCAATCATATCAGAAAAAATGGAGGTCATACACCTTTGAAATGTCGCAGGTGCATTGCAAAGCCCGAAGGGCATCCTCCTAAATGCGTATGTGCCAAAAGGGCATGTGAAGGTGGTCTTGGACTGGTCTTCTGGGGCTATGACAATCTGATTATACCCCGAAAAGCCATCAAGAAAACAATAGTAAGAATGACCGGCCAACCTTTCTAGCATTTGATCAATAAAAGGTAAAGGAAAATGATCTTTCTTAGTTGCAGCATTTAGTTTTCTCAAGTCAATACACATCCTAAGACCGGTCACTTCTCTTATGGGCACATCCTCACCTTTCTCATTTTGAACTACGGTGATGCCCGATCTTTTTGGTACAACTTGTACCGGGCTTACCCATTCTCTTTCAGCCACCGGGTAAATAATACCCGCATCTAACAATTTAAGGACCTCTTTTCTCACGGCTTCCTCCATGTGAGGATTCAGCCTCATTTGTCTCTCCCTAGACGGTTTAGCACCATCCAAAAGATGAATTCTGTGCATGCACATCGTGGGACTAATTCCCTTAATGTCCTTTAATGTTCACCCAATGGCCTCTTTATACTCACACAAAAACAGCAATCAATTGGGCCTCTTGTTCCGTGGACAAATCAGATGCAATTATGACAGGCAAAGTTTCTCCCTCTCCTAAAAATGCATATTTTAAATTTGAAGGGAGAGTTTTCAACTCAAGGACCGGGGGAATCACGATAGAGGGCGCCAACTTCTCATTGAAGTGGCCTAGGGGGTGAAACGGGCCATCACTAGGATGGTGCTCGTCGGCCTTATCCACAGCCATCAGTTGAGCATCCGCATTATCCCTATGTTTCTCACCGCCCATTGACATCAAAAGTTCTAACTCCTCACAATCTCTCACATGCCATGAAATTTCACTCACACAATCATCAACCTCATCAAACTCATCCACGAACATGCAAGACTCATCATGACCTACCGCATTTTTCATTACATCAAAAACATTTATTTCAATTTTTTCATTTGCGACAGTCATGGAGAGAGTGCCACTAGCAACATTGATTACGGTGTTGGTCGTTGCCATGAATGGTCTCCCAAGCAAAATGGGTGAATCACGGCGACTACCCTCACCGCGAGGCATCTCTAAAACCACAAAATCCACAGGAATGATCAATGACCCGACCTGAACTAAAACATCCTCTACGATGCCCAATGGTCTTTTTATGGACCGATCAGCGAGTTGTAGGGCCATCATAGTGGGTTTTAGCTCAGGTAAACCCAACTAAAGATACATGTAATAAGGCAACAGATTAATGCTTGCCCCAAGATCAAGCATAGCTTTCACCGTGTGAGAATCCCCCAAAGTAATGGAAATTAGAAAACTCCCGGGGTCTTTCATTTTCGGTGGAAGACTATGTTTGACTACAGCGCTCGCATTCTCACCCAACACCAATTTATCATCTTTCCCATACTGAATCTTCTTGGAATTAATTTCCTTGAAGAATTTGACATATGCAGGAACATTCTTGATCACATTTAACAAAGGCAATTTTATATTAACTTTTGAAAACATGTCAATCAATTCTTTAATTTGGTGATCAAGTTTGTTCCTCAAAAATCTACCAGGGAAAGGAACAGGGGGCACATATGGCTTGGGATTGGACTTTTCTACATTCACATTTTGCCCCAATCCATTAGTGCCCTCATCCTCAGACGCAACATCCTCAACAATCATATTTTCCACATTCGGGTTTTCCACAACAGAAGAGTCAACGACAGGGGGTGTAGGATGAGAAGAAGGAGAGATTACCTGGTTGTCTACCTGATTGCCACTACGTAGGGTGATGATGGCCTTCGCTTGCTCCCCTTGGCTAGGGAAGGTACCCGGCTGTCGTCCCTGTAATGCCTCCGCCAATTGACCCATTTGGGTCTCCAACTTTTTCATTACAGCAACTTGATTGTTGTTTGCTTGCTGCTGTTCTGCTCTCGCTTGGAGTTGCTCCGCTCTCATCCGATCCATAGCCTCTTCCCAAGGCTCTCTTTTCCTTTCATAAGGCCCCTGCGGTGGTGGTTGGGGATGGAGAGGTTTATTCGGCTGTTGGTTTCCTCCCCAAGAAAAATTAGGGTGCTTTCCCCACCCAGGATTGTATGTCTATGAAAATGGATTGTTCTGCGGGAACCTATGTATATATGCTTGCATCGCCTGTACCTGCTCATGATTATGTAAATGGGGACTAGTGGAGGGGCAAACTTCATAAGAATGAGTGTTAGATCCACAAGTTACACAACTATCATGCATGACATTACCAACAGATGACACATTGGAAGCATAATTGGAAGTACTACTCATGGCCAACGTATCAAATCTTTGATTTAAAAGTGCAATTTGTTTAGCAAGCTCATCATTCATTCCTATTCCATTCACACTATTGGTTTTACCCCTTGACCCCTTTTGTTGTGAATTAGATGCTAATCTCTCAAAAAGATCTTGGGTCTCTTCCGCAGTTTTGGTTCCTAAAGAGCCTCCGGCTGCGTTATCAACCATAGCCTGATCGGCTTGTGTCACCCCCCCATAGAACGTTTGATACAATAAAGGCAAAGGAAAATTATGGTGGGGACATTGCACCAAAAGCATCTTAAATCTGTCCCATGCTTCATGAAATGCCTCAAAAGAGTCCTGTGTGAGCCCTATAATTTTCTGTCTAAAAGTGGCTAACGTAGCATGTGGGAAGTATTTTCTCAAAAATATGTCATGTAATTCATCCCAAGTATTAATGCTCCTAGGTGGGAGCAACATGAGCCACTTCTTAGCATTATCCCTCAAAGCAAAGGGAAAACATTTCAATCTTAAGTGCTCATCAGTCACACCCTCTCTCAATGGAAAACTTGACACAATCATCATATATTCCCTCAAGAAATTCAAAGAATCTTCAGAGGGGAGGCCATGAAATTGAGGGATCATGTTAAACAGATGGCCTTTTACCTCGTAACTTTTTGTTGCATCATTCAACACAATGCATGACACAGACATGTCCACCCGTGGCCTAGAGAAGGCATCCATAGTGGGTGCCTGCAAAGCCATATCAAATGCAAATTCTTCTACCTCGGTGGAAGAAGTTTCTAATTCACTCAAAGTTACCTCTATCTCGGTGACAGAAGTTTCAGAATCAGTCTCGCTCAATTGAGTAGAGGGAATACCTCTCTCAACTTTGTCTATATCGTCGTTCAAAGGAACCAAATTAGGATCCAATGACCGGCGACCAAACATGCACCGATTAAATAAACTTGTTAAAAATCACAACAAGTCCCCGGCAACAGCGCCAAAAACTTGATGGAGAAAATTCCACTGTGTAATAAAACCATGCAAGTGTACAAGTTACCGTAGTAGCAACGTACAAAAGTAAGGCTCGAACCACAGAGACTTGTGTGTTTAACAAGTTGATTTAATTAATTCAGAAAGTAACAAAAAGAGGGTTTTTTTTGGTTTGGTTTATTAACTAAAATTACTAATGCACGAAATTAAACTAATGAATTTAAGAAAACAAGAAAGCAAGAAATACGGATTCAATCAGATCAAAGAAATTCACGGATTGGATTTCATATTCATCTTCATTCTATGCTAGAATTATCATGATAAAATTAACAATCTTGTCCAAAGATTCGTTCACTTAATTTAAGGGTTGGGACGTTCGATGTGCGGATTGCAACCCTACTATTTCTCTCCTATTGTAGATTCCGCTAGGTCAAAACAATGATCAAGAAATTCATTAAGAACAATAAGAACATATGAATCTAGATTCTCTTGTATTCCGCTAGGTAAACAATCAAATCCAATTGATGAAATAGTGGCCTAAATTATGAACAATCCACGCTAGTGCAACGATTCACAACCTAACAATTAAAGGTTAAAATAGAATTAAAACCAAAAACTGAATATAGATATCTCATCAAACATGAACAAGAAAGTTTTGGAAAATTATACTAGCATAGAAATCCGACGAATATTACATCCAATCCATGAACTAGAGAAATTAGTTACTCATCTTCATAGCAAAAGACAAAAGAGATGAATAACAAAACATAAACCTCGTTTGATCCTTGAATTGTAAAGCAAAAACTTGTAATCCTTGTTCCTAATTGAGTCTTGAATCCAAAAGCATGATGATAAATTAACCCTAAGATGTCTTTTATTTATACTAAAAGATTATGGAGATAAAATCTGCAGAAAATCTCTAGAATCCTTTCAAAATAAGGAAACTGTCTTCCTCAGTCCGTCCCTACTGGGCGCACGCCCCCTGGCACTGGGTGTGTGCCTGGTCTCAATCTGGTTGTTTTGGGCGTGCGCCCACTTCCTCCAGGCGTGCGCCCTCCTTCTATTCCAGCTTTACTCCCTTTTTCCTCCATAATTTCCTTTTGATCCTCCAGCAGAATGACTCCTTGACTTCTCAAAATACCTCGCAAGTCCTTTTTCACCTTCCAACAGATCTCTGCTCCACTTTTGCTTCCTTTCTTCACTTTAACCCACAGTTTTTCACCTACTTAACCTGTACTAATAAAGATACTAGAAAATACATTAAAATAACATTTTACTCAAGAATTTCATAATAAATAAGTGTAAGAGTACCTAATTTAGATGTGTAAAAACACATCCGTCACTAACGAAACACTAACGACCCATATTGGGGCACTTATAGTAGCCCCTCGGCCACGGTACTTCTAGGGGAAGTGTGGTCGTCGACAAAAGTGAGGATCCCAATCTGGAAAGCTTTTACCTAGATGGGTGAGGATGTGATCGAGGCGGTCAGATGGCTGGACCCTTTTATAGGATTCCTACATATCCCAGATGGGAATCAAGTCGGTCGTAGTTCAGATCTTACGGGGGAAAGGAGTGACCAAGGTGGTCAGATGACTGGACCTCCCCATCGCATTTTCATTGCCGAAGATGGACTCGACTAACGAGGGTGTTGTCGAAGATAGACTTGACTAATGAGGATATTGCCAAAGATAGACTCGACTAAAAGGGTGTTGTCGAAGATAGACTCGACTAACGAGGGTGTCGCCGAAGATAGAGCCGAAGATAGATTCGACTAACGAGGGTGTTGCCGAAGATAGACTCGACTAACGAGGGTGTTGCCGAAGATAGATTCGACTAACGAGGGTGTTGCCGAAGATTGACTCGAATAACGAGGTTGTTGCCGAAGATAGACTCGACTAACGAGGGTGTTGCCGAAGATAGACTCGACTAACAAGGGTGTTGCCGAATATAGACTCGAATAACAAAGGTGTTGCCGAAGATAGACTCGACTAACGATGGTGTTGCCGAAGATAGACTCGACTAACGGGGTGTCGCAAAGATAGACTCGACTAACGACGGTGTTGTCGAAGATAGACTCGACTAATGAGGGTGTTGCCGAAGATAGACTCGACTAACGAAGGTGTACTTTATCACCGCAGACTTGCTTTGTTGCTTAGTTGGGGACAATTCGGGCTTATGATGACTGCTGGGGTTTATCTGCTGGGGATATATATTCTCTGTACGGGCCTACAATGATTACTGGAGAAAAAAATTCGGGCTTACGATGATGTCCGAGAAGGGATTCGGGCTTACGATGACGGCTGAAAGAGATTCGGGCTTACGATGACGGTCGAGAAGGGATTCAGGATTACTTTGGAGGCCGAAGTTAAAAATGCGGAAGGAAATGGACTTCCGTTAAGAAATTGGGGCTTACTTTGGATGTCGAGGTTAAAAATGCGGAAGGAAATGGACTTCCGTTAAGAAAATCGAGTTTACTTTGGAAGCCAAAGTTAAAAATGCGAAAGAAAATGGACTTCCGTTAAGAAAATGGGGCTTACTTTGGAGGCCGAAGTTAAAAATACGGAAGGAAATGGACTTTCGTTAAGAAAATCGGGCTTACTTTGGAGGCCGAGGTTAAAAATGCGGAAGGAAATGGACTTCCGTTAAGGAAATCGGGCTTACTTTGGAGGTCGAGGTTAAAAATGCAAAAGGAAATGGACTTCCGTTAAGAAAATCGGGCTTACTTTGGAGGCCGAAGTTAAAAATGCGGAAGGAAATGGACTTCCGTTAAATTTCATTGAAGGAGATAACATTCTGTTAAGTTTCTGTTAGAATGGGGATCCGGATGCAGAGAGCCAGGAATTAAAAGGGCAAAGTAGGGTTTTTACCCTACGATCTTATCCGCGCGGACAAGGACAGCAGGTTGACGGGTCCCAAGAGTAGACAGGCGCCATTGTCTTCCTTATTATTTTTAAACAGCAGTCAGCCGAGAGAAAGAGAGAGAAAAGTGAGAAAATCTTCCATTGTTGTCCAAATTCTCCGCCGAAACCTTCAAATTTGAGGCCATGGAGCAAGGGGAAGGAGTTAATGTAGGCCGCCGCGGTCGAGTGAGTAGAGCGGCTGCCGAGAAGCGACTTGAGTTGGTGAGGATGAATCGCCATTACACCCTCTCACAATCGGTAAACGACGAAGTTTACACCGATATGTGGCAACATTGGTCCACGGATGACGATCTCCGCATGGTATGACACTCAATTTTGTTGATTTCATTGATTTTATTGTCAAAATTGGTTCATGCTAGAGTTATGGCTTAAATGTCAAAATTTGGGGCTTTTGTTGATTTTGCCCTTGTAATGTGAAATTAACAATGCATGTGTTTAATTGAAAGCATGGGTAGTATGAATATGCAATTTTTTTGTAAAAAACATGAGTAATTTGCATAATGTGAAAATAAAGTGGGTACAAATTTGCCGAATTTGGGACGGACTCTTGCATGTGAGATTTTTGTGATGGAAACTTTTTTTTGTGAACGCATGTGTGATAACACAATGACTGAACGTGAGAAAGAATATATGCATGCTAGATTTATGAAAATAAAGTGCATGGAGAAAAATGTGTCCAAAAATGGGGCGGAGTTTGTTTTCTCTTTTCTGTTTGTGTTCGTGCCATGTTTGCAATTTTATTGACATGCTTGTGCTGTGTTTACCTGCATGGGAGAGTGGATGTCATCTAGAACAAGTTGGACAAGCTGAAGACTCGGGGCTCCATGGAGGAAGTCGTTAAGCTTTGGGGTGCTTTGCCCACAGCCGGTAGGGAGGGTTACAGGAGTCCTCGACAGCTTGTGGTTGCCTCTAACCTTTACGATTTTGTTGAGTGTTTGAGGGGGTTAGTGGGATTGCATAAGAGCAAGGGGCTCTATCTGACTTTGATTGAGCATTGGTGGGATGTTATCCACACGTTTCACTTCTTTTGGGGGGAGGCTACCGTGACCCCCACTGACTACGCTGCCATTACCGGCCTGTCCTTCAAGGAGCTCATCTTAGAGTGGCATGACGGGTATACTGACAGGGAGCTGATGGATCTATTGGGGATCATTCCTGTGACGAGGAAGGGGATGGGCATGAAGTATGATGTGATTGTTAGGAAGCTGACCGAGAGCATAGCTCGGTATGAGAGAGGGGATCAGACTATTTTCGCTGAGCAGATCGCCCGCTGCTTCTTATGGTTCACCCTTTCTAGCACCTTATTTGGGCATGCAGAGGGCACATCTGTGTTTGCCTTGCTGGGGTCTTTGGCGGACATCGATAGGATCGATGAGTTTGCCTGGGGAGAGGCAGGTCTGGCGGAGTTGTACTTCGCCCTGGATAGGTACAAAAGGAAGGCGTCCACCTCCCTGACCTGCTTTGAGTTTCCACTGAAGGTATAGTCTCCCTTTTTTGTATCTCTGGTACATACTGTGTATGCATTTTTTGTATTGACGGGTTTCCCTTGTTGGATGCAGGTCTGGGCTCTGGAGATTTTTGGATGCGCCCTGTGGGACCATTTCCGGGGGAGGTTTTTGCATACCCGTCTATGCTTTGGTGGACAAAGGAGGCTAGGGTGAAGAGTAACAGCAGGACCAGGAAGAAGGTGAGGTACCAGGACATGGTTTCATTTCTGAGGGCGGAGACCAGTGAGAGGGTTAATTTGTACCCCTAAGGTCGGTTTGAGGTTGATCAGCTGGGCGGTGCCGAGCGCTGGACGGATCGGAGGTGTATCATGCGGGGCCTCACCTGCGACATTTATTACTTTGGGGAGAGGGTGATTGGGCAGCATGGTTTAGGGATGCCCCTTTGGCACCGGTTGAGCCTCCAGCTGACACGTTGTATCCCCGGGAAGGGACGGTGAGTTGGCAATGGTCTAGGGCTAGACGGCCTGCCATGGAGTACGTCACTGATGAGCCTTATCTGGCATTTGTGAGATGCAGGCTAAGGATGCCTCAGGTGCTGGCGAGGGAGGTGATCTCGGTCGTCAGACTCCCTCGAGTTGATTTCTCATATACCCAGGAGGGGGTTAGGATGCGGGCGCAGATACCTCTCCCAGAGGTGACACCTCGGGCTTTCCGGCCCCAGCTTGGGGCCTAGGTATGTGATGATCACATTTCGATATTCTTGCTTTTGTACATCTTATGCCGTTGCTTTGACTGTTTCTGTTGTTTTCATTTTTTTTGCAGTACTCGACTCGAGTTGTCGATCGGCTTTTGCGCCAGGTCATCGGGGCCAAGAGGTTCATCCGCAACCTTGTGACGCGGGGGAATGCTCGGGGTTTCGAGAGGACATTGCGGCTAGTGCCCAGTGCCTCTGTGCTAGAGAGGTCCCCTATTCCGGCCAGCGGGCTTATGCAAGGCAGGCGGTCTATGGAGACTCTCCGCTCCCAGCCCAGAGAGTCGGCTCCTCTCTGGCAGTCGGCGAACATCCCTCTTTCTCCTTACATGGATAGGAGCGTTGAGATCTCTCGGGATCACGTCATCTTTGGGGGTATGGAGGGAGCGAGCTACGTACAGGGCGAAGCCGGTGAGGCCTCATCTTCGTACCAAGGAGGTTATGGCGCCTTTCAGCCACAGGGGGATTACGCGACTCCCTTACAAACCCAGGGGACGTATTTCTAGGGCTCTGATGCCTTCTCTTTCGGCTACGACTTCTTCGCTGATATCGAGGTGCCGTATTGTGGTGTGCCTGCTGATCCTGAGGACACCTATTCTGACGCTGAGCGGGATGACGTGGAGCCGGGGGTGGCTTTTCCAGAGGCAGCTGCTGAGGGACCGAGCACGGCTCGGGTGTGAGTACCCTAACCCGAACTCATGTTTTGGGACCACTTTAATTGATTTTTGGGCTTACATAATTGCTAAAGAAGCAAAATAAGTCCAATTATCCCACAGCCCATCCAACCCATTGGGCCTGCCAGCCATTCGGCCCAAGTATTTCAAAATGATGTACGCTGTCGTCCGACATGGGACGACACTAAGGCGGTTTAACTGCCTCTGTCGGACGACATAGGCCTTCCCATCAGCCTGCCTATAAATACAAGGCATGGCTGGTCATTTTGAAAAAGACTTGGAGAGAGGATTGGGAGGATACCAGCATAATAGAGGGGAAACTCTGCACAAATAGAGTCTCTCTCTCTCTCATACCCACACACTCACCTCCCTCCTCACACACACACATATACCAAGGCCAAGACTCAAAGAAACCCTCTTTGTTGGTGTATTGAAGGGGTGGACACCATACTACTGGTGATCTTACCTTGTGGACTACAATAGGTAGTCACTAAACCCTTCTCTCTCTTTAAATAACTCTTCCATACATTTATACTACCTTGCATGCTTACTTGCTTTAATATTATGTAGAAATCGAGATTTTTGCATGATAAAGGTGGTGGAGAAGTGAATCTTCGATATTCACTTCTCCCCACCTCAGATCTGGACATTTGGTGGCATTAACATCAATAAAGTTTGGATCTTTGCTTATTTACATTGAGTTAGGAGGTGATGGCTACTTCAAAGTGGCCATAAACATGTGATTTATCACATTTGGCCACTAAAGCCATGTGATCCTCCCATAATACTCACATAATACTGTTATATTACTATTTACAGTTAATAAAGGTGCTTGGTTTGCCTTGAGAATAAAGGAGGAATCAAACAGATTGAAGGGCACTCATATAGGCCACTCCTGTCGGACGACACAGGACTCTCTGGAGATCCTGTGTCATACGACATGGAGCTCCCAGAAGACTATAAAGTCTTTCTTGGACTTCAGATCTGTCAGATTTATCCCCCTTAGTAAATCAAAGCTTACCTAAGAATTTTTTGGCTCATGAGCCACTATTTGGGTACCTAAGGTCTGTTTGGGTGCGATCTACTTAATGGAGTCGGTTTGCCACATGACATAGATGACTTCGAATGTTCTATGTCATATGACACCCGTATCATTAAAAGTCAATCATGACTTTGTCTACTCCAATCAACCCACAAACTGGGTTTAGACCTTCAAATAGTGTCATGTTATTCTAGTTCCAGAATAGCTTGGTCATTGTAAAAGACAATCTGACCATGAGGCATCCTGTCGTCCGACATCCTCTTTCTGGGAAGTCCTGTGTCGGACGACATCGGAGCTTCCTGAGCAGATTGTCTTATCCTTCTGCCTTGTTATGAAAATCATAATGTGTAAAGGGTTTGGCCCCCTGTCATGGCTCACAAGTTGTATCCAGTCTTTACGTCATCAATGAAATACCAAATTTGCATGCCTAGCTTGTCGACACATATTGCACACACACTTTGAATGTATATAATTGTCCAATGTTGATTGAAAGTCTCGAAAGGGGCGTGTTGGGTGAACTCTCTAGTTCTTCCCAAACACGTAACCAGACTCCCAAACCCAAAATTCTCTTAAAAATAGGTTTTTCAATGTTTTCCTTTAAAAACGGCGTGGCGACTCCCAAAAACCGAAATTTCCAAAAACTTATCATCACATTCAAAAACAAGTTTTTTTTTGGGCGAGCGTTCATTCAGTGGCGACTCCGCTGGGGACATACATTGAAAAACTTTTTGTTTTTTTTTTTAAAAAATGAAGACGATACTTGGTATATAGGTGGAAACCACTAACCTTCCTGTATCGGTCCCTAACCCGGGGCTTGGGATAAATGGTGGTCTAACAATCCCACGTACCGGTATCATTCTTCTATTTTCTAAAAAAGAGAAAAGTTTTTCTTAAGAGAGTCTAACTTTCTTTAAATCAACTCGGACAATTTCTACATTCTCCTTGTGTGTGCATTTGTGTCATTTTGTGTGCTCATGTGAGCCTTGCCATGCTCTATGTGTTTTGGTATGTGACACTTCTGGGAGCCAGGGCTTCCCCTTTGCTATTTGCTCTTCCCGCTGATCAGAACAGGGCAGGATGGCGCTGGACTACAGCTGCTGGTAAAATCTGACATTTGGGGCAGTCCCCTTTTGTCATGCTTTGACTCATTCTCTTGTTTTTTCCTTTGCATATTGCATAAAAAAAACAAAAAAAATCTTTTACAAAAAAGAAAAAAAATATTTTCCTAGAAAAATACCTTCACACTACTCGCACGCTACCCGCACATAGAGTTAGAACCCGGGAGTGTACGGACGACATCGCGGAAAGTGACGTGTTTCGCTAACGCTTGAGCGCCT
Source organism: Adenophora triphylla var. japonica (assembly GCA_022495995.1). Lineage (NCBI taxonomy): Eukaryota > Viridiplantae > Streptophyta > Magnoliopsida > Asterales > Campanulaceae > Adenophora > Adenophora triphylla. Next base: position 191,996 of record JAFEMH010003385.1, read on the forward strand.
AAAGTCCTCCTAGCCTGTGAGTCAGCCAACACTTGTCCGTGACACACTTTCTACCGTGACCGGTTGGTTTTTGGCCAATACTTTTCAAAACATTTTCTAAACTCGGTTTTCAAAATTTTCTCACAAAGTCCGAGTCATGCTTCGTCTCAAAAAAAAAAAAAATCTTGGCATACTCTCCCTCCTTATGTCGAAATTACGACATAACTCGACGTTAGTACATGTCAAAATCTTGACATATCTCGACTGAGGTACATATCGATTTCTTGACTTGGCTTCGTAAGAAGTCATGACGCGTTCTCGACATGTGTCAACGCGAGACCATGTTGAATTCTTGACGCATACTAACGAGAATTATGCCGAAATTTCGCCGCTAAGCGACGAGAGGCCATGCCAGATTTCCAACTCGAAAAGAGGAGAGGTCATGCCCAATTCTTCTAGGGTTTTACCTGCAAATTGCGGCCTCGACCTTCTCTCCTCCCGAGTTTAGACATTGACTTGGACTTGGTTTTGAAAACCTCGAGTTTGATTTGTTTTGGATCGTATGCCCATAGGTTCGTTCTCCCTTTCGATTGGTGGGTTCCACGTGCCCTATAGGACCTCTGCCGGGATTGTCCGTCCCGGAGGTGCAATACAGGTGGAATACAGGGGGTCTATAGACGTAGTGATGGAACCCACTGATCCAGGAATAGCGTAGAATGCGAAAAAGAAGGTGTCCCCCTTTTCCAACCATTCCTAGGATCAATAAAAATCATTTTTATAAAAAAAATATAATAAAAAAAAAAAGAGAGCATATGCATGAGTCTGTCCTAAGCCTATCCTCTCCCCTACCTAAAACCGTTCTCTCCCCCTTTCAGCGAGCAAGTATTGGGTCAGAGTTCCGGGCGGTCGGTTAATCAGTTTCTCTCCAGTCAGGGGTTCGTTTCCAGCAGTCTCAGAGATGGCAGATTCGCAAGTTTCAGCGGGTTTGGGTCCGAATGCGGGTGTTGATCCAGCTCAGAGTCAGAATGCCGGTCAAGGCGTAGGGCCAGATCAAGGTCAGAATGCAGGGCCGAACGTAGCTTTGAATGCCTCCCCCAGTAGTGGTTATGGCGGGGGTCCTCACATGACACCCCCGGGGAGTCCGTTTGTTAACCCTCACCCAGGTTTCAACTTCTCTCAGGAAGCTTCTCTCCGTGCTGCTCTCGAAGCCTCTCGTGCCCGTGAGGAAGCCGGTTGGGCTCGCTATGTCGAAGTAATGCGCATGTAAGGCGTTGCCGTAATCCGTCATCCCGATGGGTCATATGAAGAAATCAGGGAAGAGCCCGATGTTACTATAACCGGCACTGGTTTTGTTCCCCCATCCTCACCTAGGCAAGGCCTTCACAATGTGCCCCCACCAGTCTCCTATGGTGTGCCTAGCTCTCTCCCGATGCCAACTCATGGGGGTATGCCAAGACCTTCCCCATCCCAGTATCTACTTATGGCATGTAATACGGGCTGAGGGGCGAATCAAGCTCCTTCCCAAAGGTCAGCGCTCAGGACCAATTTATGTTTTATCCCCAGAATCAGCTTGGGCAGGGTCAGCAGCCCAGTGGTGTCAACCAGGAGTGGTCCGGTCATATTCAGAATCAGTTTGGGGCTCAGGGTCGAAGTCCGTATAACAGCACGGGTCAGCCGCCCAACCCAACCTTTGGTGGTCAGTTTATTGCTCCTCACGATCAGTCCAATCAGCAGCAGAGCGGATATCGTATGTCAGGAAACCATATTTGCCAGGATCAGATCCCGCAATATCCACAACCCCAATTCCAAAACAACATCCCTCAGCCTGCGGTTTGTTTTCCTCTCACCCAGCATCTTTACGGTCCCACACCGTATTCAGCTCCGTGCACCAGTATCAGGACCCCTGCCCATGGTCAAGTCGGCAGCCAATCAGTACAGTTTGGGCCCCGGAACCCCGATGTCCAATTCAATGGTTACAACATGTACGGGGACAAAATCCCCAGCCCAGTTGGCTTAGTGGACAACAGTGTTAGCATACCCAGCACTCTTGGTCTTCCTCCGGCTACCTTGCCAATCAGGTCCACACTAAAGTTCCCAGTGCCATCCTCAACAATAGCTCCAACTATGGGACGACCCCCATCCTCCAAGGTTTCAAGTTTGAAAGAAGAACTGAAGTATGTGAAAGAACAATTGCACAAAATGACTTTTGGATCCAACATGGTCAGCTCCATAGAGCTCAAAGACTCCAAGGCTCTCCCGAAGAACTTCAAGATGCCCCCCATAACCAAGTTTGAAGGCTCCACGTGCCCTAAAACTCACATGAACAGCTACATCATGTCAATGGGTGCCAAAGGGGCCACCGAAGAGATGCTGGCCCTTTACTTTCACTTATCCCTCGATGACTCTCCTTTGAGGTGGTTCCTCGGCCTTAAACCGGAAGCAAGGGCTACGTGGTCCCAGATCAGTGATGCTTTTTTGGACAAATACAAAGGAAGTGTCGAGTGGTACACCACTCGTAGCGACTTGATCGGCACCATCCAGAGGCACGATGAGTTCGTAACAGACTTTTATAAGAGATGGAACAAGAAGCTTAATGAGTTGGTTTACCCAATTCCCCTCTCTGACGAAAAGTCCATCTTCCTTTCATGCGTCAGGCCAAACCGTCGTCGAGAGCCGTTGGCAGGGGGATACTACCCGAATCTGCGAGAAATGGTAAGTGCAGGGGCCGAAAGCGAGAATGCTACCTACTCCATTGTCCCAACTCCTGTTCCTGGTAACACTCCAGCTCCCCGCTATCGAGTTCCAAGCTCTACCCCTGTTGCTTCAAAAGGCAAAGAAACTGCGGTCTCTAACACCGTCAACTATATCCAAGGGGAGAACAATCAGCCACCCGGCCGTGGTGGAGGACGGCCTCAGAAGTCGAAGTATGATGATTTGGGGATGCCGCTCAAAGAGGTATTTGATGGTTTGATGAGGACAGGAATGATCAAGCCTTTTGAGAACTACCCTACTCCCAACACCCCGGGACTGGATCGTAGCTTAAAATGCCATTACCACCAGAATTCGAGCCACACTACCAACAACTGCTTCACACTGAGAAGGATTGTTCAGAGTCTGATCGACCAGCGCAAGATTGAAAAGCCGAACATCGTCACCAATCCTCTTCCCAACAACTACAACAACAGGGTCAACATGATCGAATTTGTCAATGTCATAGAGTTTGGTGAGGCTAGACCCAACAAGGGTGTGAGGGGATTTAAGGCTATTGTGCCCGCAAACAATGATGTAATCGATGTTGATGATAAATCAAATGCTCATTTCTGCTATATGTTGTCTTGGGATGATATTCGAACTGCAGCAAAATTAACAAATGATGTCCTGCATAATGACATTTCCCCCAATTCTCAACCTACTCCCCTCACTTGGGAAGAGATTAAGCGCGCCGCAAGTTCAAGCTTGGCCATCACTGTTAATCAATTACGACAAGCAGCCTGGCCGTATGCTACACAAGGGCCTCCGATGAGTTGGTCAGAATTAAAAGCAACTGACGCAGATCACGCCAAGGACCGGGAAGCTGAGGTAAATTCGCTCACCAGGTTAGGAAAAATGTTGGGAACCGAGGTTGCCAGATCATCAGGAAAAGACAAAGAAGCAGTTGTTTTGGGAGACGGGGCTGGTAAAAATCCGTACGCCAAAGGGGTAGCTGAAGAGGATCCAACAGAGAACGATCCAATCCTCGCACAGTTGAAGCGAACCCAGGCCAACATTTCTCTCTGGTCCCTCTTGACTTCTTCTTATCCTCACAAGTTGAAGTTGGAGGAAGCCTTATCTAAGACAATGGTGTCCGTAAATTCCACCCCTGACGAGGCATGCCAATTGATAGGTACCGCCCAGTACGGAAATATCATCACCTTTACGGAATTGGATTTGCCAAAGTATGGAGCCAATCACAACGAATCCCTGCACATCACTGTTCAGTTAGACGGACGCCGGCTTCCCCACGTAATGGTGGACAACGGCTCGGCTATGAACGTATTGCCTGCCAGAATGATGAGTCTGTTAAATATCAAGGCCACTGATTTGAAGCCATCCGACCAAACCATAAAGGCGTATGACTCCACGTCTAGGAAGGTTTTGGGGGTAATACCATTGACCATGTGGTTCGGCAAGAAACCTCTGGTAGTTGAGTTTCAGGTGATAGACATTCCGGTCAGTTTCTCCGCTCTGCTAGGAAGGCCGTGGCTGCACCAAATCAATGGGGTCGCTTCAACCCTACATCAATGCGTCAAATTCGTCCAAGATGGCGAGCTGACCATCATCTACGGAGATAGTGTTACCATCGAGGGCACCGATGATGAGGGAAGGCCAGTAATGGAAATCAAACACGATGAAGCCAACTTGATGTTGAGCGGTTTCAGGGTCGAGAGCCCAAAAGCTCAGATCTGCGCGATTGACCTGACAACTTCCTTTGATAAAATTCCTCCAGTTATGGTGATGATGAGGCGTATGAACTACATCCCGGGGCTTGGTCTGGGTAGACGTCAGCAGGGTACCCACAAGTTTGAGGAATTAAAGCTGAAAAAGAACAGGGAAGGCCTGGGATACGTTGGGAAAACCCCCAAGGACAGGGAGGCCGACAGGATTGAAGCCGCAGAAAAGAGAAAGGCTAGTGCTGCTGGAAAGCTGTATGTCAAGCCTAATCTCCGTCCTTACCATCCCTCCCTAGAAAAGTACTTCGTCAAAGAAAAGGGTGATGATCTTATGTGCCCCACGGGCCAGCTCGAGAAGATGAAAGGTCTTACTTCGAAAAGCAACCCTATCCAAGAGTTTATCATTAACAAGCCTAACGTTCCAGGGGCTGTGACTACCTTCGAAAGCCAGTATCACTTCTGGGGAAGTCCCGATTTCACTGACCAGTTCAGGAAGTTATCTGTGGTCGAGCCTATGATTGGGGAAATCGACAAAACCACCGAGCTCGATATGGGCACAGATGTCGCAGCTTTGTTCGAGGAAGCAGATTTATCAGAAACAGCTGGGGCTGATCCACTGATGGAAGCACCGTTGATTGATTTGTGTGAAAAGACACCGCCAATGGCCGGGGCTGTTGCTAAAGATCCTTTCAGCATGGTTGACCTTCTGACCGGGGATGATTATGTACCTGTGACTGATCTTCCGACTGGGAAAGATTACGTATCAGTGATCGAGTTTGGTGGGGACAAAGAGATTGACCCGCGCACCTTCGTCAGCACTTCAGAGATGCCGCTCCGGAATTGGGCTTCCTTCAAGGGACCGATCGCCAGCCGGGAAATTATGATGGAAAAGCTCGGGCTGACCCCTCGTCCTGGTGTGTCTGAGTCTAAGTCTGTCCCTGTAATCCTGAGTCAGTCCTCAGAGTCTTTTGTTATTGAGTTCGAGTCTCTAGATAGGTCTGATACTCTCACGGCTGATGATAATCACCGTGTCTTTAACTCTGTCTTCCCTTTTGCATTGAATGAAATGGTTGACCTTTCTGCGTATCCCTTAATTGCCACCTTAACAAATGATAAGTTAACTAAGACAAATCTTAATGACTTAAAAGTGGTTAATAATGATTCATTTGAAGAGGACACAGACCTTTTAGATGAAAACTTTTTAAAAGATAATATAAAGCAGGTTTTTGACCGAGACGACAATCGGGCCCAAGCTGCCGATGAGGTATTAAATACAGTGAATTTGGGAACTACTGAGGAACCCAAAGAGACACAGATTGGCAGTTTCTTCACCGGGGAAGAACGGGAAGCCCTCATTGCTTTGCTCAAGGAGTACATGGACGTATTTGCCTGGTCCTACAAGGACATGCCCGGGTTAGACACTTCAACTGTCGAGCACCGAATACCCCTGGACCCAGAAGCCAGGCCAGTCAAGCAGAAGCTCCGCCGGATCAAGCCAGAGTGGTCTCTCCAGGTCAAAGAAGAAATAGAGAAGCTGCTCAGAGTGGGTTTCATTAGGGTGGTCGAATACCCCAAGTGGTTGGCCAACATAGTAACGGTTACCAAGTCGAATGGCAAAGTCAGGGTTTGTGTGGACTTCAGAGACCTAAACAAAGCTAGCCCGAAGGATGACTTTCCTTTGCCCAATATCGATCTATTGGTAGACACTACAGCCAGTTACGAAGTCAAATCATTCGTGGATGGCTTTGCGGGTTACAATCAGATTAAAGTCGCCGAGGAAGATCAGGAAAAGACTGCCTTCACCAGCCCTTGGGGAACCTTTTGTTACACGGTTATGCCCTTTGGCCTAAAGAATGCCGGCGCCACTTACCAACGAGCAGTCACTGCACTCTTTCATGACATGATCCACAAGGAGATCGAGGTCTATGTTGATGACATGATTATTCACTCCAAGGGATCAGATGGTCAACACTTGATCGACCTGAGGAAGTTCTTCAACCGGCTGCGGGAGCATGAGATGAGGTTGAACCCAGCAAAGTGCACTTTTGGCGTAGTCCGAGGAAAGGTTCTGGGATACATGGTCACAGAGCGAGGAATCAAAGCCGATCCGAGAAAGATCAAAGCCATCATGGAGATGAAGCCCCCGACGACAGTCACAGAGGTGAAGGCTTTTATGGGCTGTCTCCAATATATCAGCCGGTTCATCCACCAGCTAACCTCTATCTGTGAGCCGATCTTTAAGCTGCTCCGGAAAAATCAGGAGGTTGAATGGAACGAACAGTGTCAGAGCGCCTTCGAGACAATCAAGGCCTACTTGGTCCATCCCCCAATCCTGTGTCCTCCACATAAGGACAAGCCCTTGTTGCTATATTTGACAGTTACAGATATGCCTGTCGGAGCCATGCTCACACAAGAAAATCCAGATTCAAAAATAGAAAATGCCATATACTTCGTCAGCCGGAAACTCCAGGGCAGCGAATTGAACTATTCAGCTTTAGAGAAAACCTGTGCAGCTTTGGTATGGGTGGTCAGCAAATTGAGACACTACCTCTTGGCGCATACAGTGCACCTGGTGTCAAAGATGGATCCGATCAAGTGCCTATTCGGTAAGTCTTCTCTGTCATCAAGGCTTGCGAAATGGTCATTTTTCCTAGCTGAATTTGATATCAAGTTCGTGACCCGTAAGGCAATCAAAGGCCAAGCTCTGTCAGATCATTTGGCAGATTTCCCAAGCTCAGAAGCGCCCAAGTTCGAACCCCAGTTTCCAGACGATGGAATTTTCATGATAGAGGATACAGACCGTTGGCAGTTGTTCTTTGATGGAGCCGCCAACAAAAGGGGCAATGGTATCGGCATGGTGTTGGTTGATCCAAAGGATGTGCACACCCCCATTGCTATCAAGTTGAATTTCCCGGCTACTAACAACGCCGCGGAATACGAAGCTTGTATAGCCGGCCTCGAGGCAGCCTTGGAACGAAATGTCGAAAAGCTGGAGGTGTACGGAGACTCTCAGCTGATCATCAATCAGGTATCCAATAAGTGGAGAACCGTGGACCAGTACTTGCAAATGTACTATGCTTACATGGAGGACTTGATCGACCAATTCAAGGAGGTCACTTTCCACTACCTACCCCGGGACAAGAACAGGTTCGCGGATGCCTTGGCCACTTTGGCCTCTTTGGTGGAAATTCCAGAGGGAAAATCAGTAAAACCATTCAGGGTTGGGAGGCGTGAGAACCCCGCCTACTGTTGTCAGATCGAACTAGAAAAGGTCGATGACTTGTGGTACAGCCAAATCTTTCAGTACCTTAAGCATGGCGAAGCCTCGTTCCCGACAGAAGAGGATGGTAGGCTAAAAGAAGGTCTCCGCGCCAAAAGTTTACAAGCTTTGAAAAGGTTGTCTGCCCAGTACGTTATTCTGGGAGATGACTTATGGAAGAAAAGGCACCGAGGGCCACTTCTACTCTGCATCAGCAAGTCTAAGGCCAGAAAGGTCATGGAAGAAGTCCATGGTGGCGCATGTGGACCACATATGAACGCCCGAGCCTTGATGTTCAGCATACTCAGGATGGGTTATTATTGGATCTCCATGGAAACTGACTGTATTCAGTTTGTGCGAACCTGCGATAAGTGTCAGCGGTTCTCCAATCTCAACCATATACCTCCCCATGATCTCTACTGCATGAGCACCCCTTGGCCATTCGCAACTTGGGGGATCGACGTTATTGGAAAGATAACTCCTGCCGGCAGTAACGGGCACGAGTTCGTGTTGGTCGCTGTGGATTACTTCACCAAGTGGGTTGAAGCGGCGTCCTACAAGGTCCTAAACTCCAAAAGGGTGGCCCGCTTCATAAAAGAAAACATTCTGTGCTGATATGGGGTTCCAAATGAGATTATCTCAGATAACGGGTCACACTTCGAGGGACACACCGACAAACTGCTCGCAGAATTCAGGATCAAGCGGCACAAGTCCTCCCCGTATCGCCCTCAAACCAATGGTGCTGTTGAGGCTGCGAACAAGATTCTAGAAAGGATCATCCGAAAGATGGCTGAAAAGAGCCGGGATTGGCCTGAGAAGCTTCACTTAGCACTTTGGGGCTACCGTACTTCAGTAAGAACGGCCACCGGTGAAACCCCGTTCGCTTTGACATATGGGATGGATGCCGTTTTGCCCAACGAATTAGAAATACCATCTCTTCGGATTCTGCTTGAAAATGAGGTCAACGAGATAGATTGGCTTCAGAGTCGACATGATGAGTTAGCTCTCCTGGACGAGCGAAGGCTTAAGGCGATGGAGCACATCCGGGCTTATCAGAAGCGCATGGCTAGGGCCTTTGACAAGAAGGTACATCCCCGCGACATTAAAGTGGGTGACTTGGTCCTAAAAGAAAATCCACCGAATCAGTTCAGTCCTTTGGGCAAGTGGGCTCCAATCTGGGTAGGCCCGTATCTGGTAAAAGAGATCTTCTCTGGCAGAGCAATGAAGTTGACAGATTTGGATGGTAATCCCTTCATGCACCCGGTGAACGGCGACAAACTGCGCCGCTATTACGTCTGAATCGAGTCTCCCCCTCTATAAAAAAAAAAGAAGAAGAAAAAAAAGAAGAGAAAAAAAAAGAAAGAAAAACAAAAGCGCGAAAATAATGTACCCAGACGAGACTGAAAACCTCTCAAAAGGCAGTCCGTGCAAAACAAAGGGTGCGCTCGGTGCTTAAAGAACATACCCAACTAGGCCGAAAACCCTAAAAACGGGCGATCTAGGTAAAAAACAGGGTTGCACCATTTGTCCCCCTTCTATCTATCCCTTTCTCAAACACAAAGTTAATTGGGTCGAACTACGGAGACCTGAGCCCCTTATTCCATTCTGTAAAAGGGGAACGTAGGCAACCGTTCACGGTTCGGTCTAAAAATCATAAAAATCACCAAATCCTGTCAACAGTTGTATTTGTGATTACCAAAATGTGTCTTGATTAACTTCTGAAGTAATTTCAACTTTCATCACATTAATACATTCATTGATGAGTTCAAGCATGGTTTACTCTCGGCTCATTAACATTAGCAAAAATAATATCTTTTTGAAAAAGAACATCTAAATTGTCTGTGTCGGCATACAAGGGATACAATGATAGGTCACCTAATCCTAGTCACTCGTTCCCACTCCTAAACTAGCATTCTTCTTCTTCCTCTTCCTCGGTCCTCGGGAGGTCTTTGGCTTAGCTATCCCAAACAGTTCTGTCTTCCGTCGTCCTGGCTCAGGAATGATACGAGTCGGTGAGTCAACCAATCCGGCAGCTCTCAGAGCTGCCTGGGCAGCCCTCTCCTCTCTCAGAGCTGTCCTCCGAGCCATAACTTCAGGGTCATCCCTCATCTTGGCTCTCCTCTCTATGAGTCTCTCAAAATCCGCTACTGGATCATCGGTCACATTGTCAGGGTCAGCCTATGCCTCAGCATCGCGTAGCTCCCGGCTAGATTGGTCTCCTCCTCGGATCCCTCGGCAATATGCTTCGATGGTGTGCTGAACTGATCCCATCTGCTCCTCATACCAAATGAAATACATGGTGGACAAATATGTGATTCCTCGGGTCTTCCGTATCAGTATGTGAGCGGGAAAAGCTGCTCCTGAAAAGGCCTTGGCAAAGAACCTGAGAGTCTGGACATCAGTCATGTCAAGAGGAACGGTATCCCGGGCCTTCGCCTGCGAACCCATCAACGACTGCTTGTGGATATCCATACGCCTCGAACAAGTAAGGGGATCTTGAATGATGAGAAGTGTAATCCGGCGGTCTCACTACTGTGAGTCATCTTGCCTGCCGCTCATGGTCTCAAGCCTCCATCCAGGAACCCAGTACTGGATACTAGTGGTAGTATACCTGGCCAATCGCCTCGCCTGCCGGCTCTCCCTGTGAAGCCTCAGGAGCCACTCGCCTCTGTTGCGTAACCCGTAGTCTTTGCGGTGCGCCTGCGGGTAATGGGGAAATGAGTCTCAATCGCTCAAAGAGCCACAATGATAAGAGACTGGGGCTACCATGTCCCATGTGCAATGACCCTCTAGCAAGTCGGTCCATCCCATGATAGGTCTCTGCCAGCAAAACGGGAACTATGTCTCTCTCCCCCTGCCCGGATCGAATATCAGCCAATGTGGTGCCTCGAGAACCCCGCATCTGTTTAACGACTCCCAGCAGTAAACCGGAGCATACCCCGTTGTACTCACAAAAGCAGTACAGGGAGATCATAATCAGCATAAAAATGTCCATGGCAGTGGATGGGTCAAATAGCTCCGAATGCAATACAGCCAATCGGGCTATCTGGGCCAGGTCAACAAAGGACAGGTCGAGAATCAGATCAGTCCCCTGCTCGGTGTGAAATCCCAAGAAATCGGCCAACTGCTCTGTCAAGGGTTGTGGATCTCGGGGAAAGACCGCATCTCTAAGCTCGCCTCCCGGGCCAAGGCCCTAACTCTTCAATGGTGGGTGTAAGATCGTTATACAAGAGGGTGAAGACATGCCTCTCGCAATCCCAAGATCCGGATGCGGCAGGAGAAGATTCCACCCACGCCCACTCCTTTAATGCCCAGATGCATTTCAAACCATATCGTTGGTTGATAACCCTCCTATTGTTGCTACGATGATGGTGGGTTAGATTTATGAGATCGGAATGAAATTGACGTTCTTTGATCTTAGATCTGTCATTATAATGCTCCATTTTGGGCCAAAGATCGAATCTTGGGGCTAATTTTGAGGTGGAAGGCAAGTTTGAAGCCTGTTGTGACTGCTGGAATGAGCTGTTTACGAGTCTGCCTTTTATAAAGTGCTGGGGGCTTGCTGATCAAGAAACCTGTCTCCCAGACTCTCCCTGTCGGACGACATGGAGGCTCCATGAAGTCCTGTGTCGGACGACACGGAAAGTTCCATCAGGAACACCAGCAGCTGCAACTGCAGCAATCCCTAGCAGCCCAATGCTTGCTCAAAAACCTACCCAAGCCTATCCAAAACACCAAAAAATCATACATTAATACTCCCCCTCGCTCATCAAGCCCACGGGAGAGGATCCGGCACATCCAACACACCCGCAGACACATAAATGTCACCCAATGCATACAAAACCGCAAAAACACCCAATCACATTAAAAGCTACCATTTTGTGCCTTTCTTGGGACGAACTCGTGCATATAAGCTACCAAATGCATAAATATACAAATGTTTTTGTTGTCAAAGTACAAAAGCAATCAAATATTTGTTTTTACAATCCAAAAGAACAAAAATAGTGCATGCATTTCTTCTCCCTCCTAAAAGAGTCAAAGCATGGCAAAAGGGGACCGTCGTGGTCACTCCGACTCAGAGTCATCGCCAAAATCATCCTCCTCGTCCTCCTCGGAGCCGCTGTCGTCCTGGACGCTGCCCACCTCCTCCTCGGAGCCGCTCTGCTCCTGGCCATCGTCGCCACCCTCCGGCGCCTCATGGATCTCGCCGTCTGAATCATCATCCTCGTACTGAGCCCAAGGCTGGGGCTCGGCATAATACCCATGCCACTCGGGCACGGTGGAGAAAGGGGGCTGATAAGGGTCATCCTCGCCATCATCGGCATCAGGATGGGGCTGCTGACTCGAACCGCCCACCTGTGAACCAGAAGGAGCCAAGGCCGGCCTAGGCCTCTTCTTCGAAGGCACGACATCACCAGGCTGAGAGATGCATCTCCCCTTCCAATGCTCTGCGCTCCTCTGAAACTGGCGCAGCATCTTCACAGCCCCGGTGAGCGCCTTGGCCACCACCCTATAGGTCTTGGCTGGGACCTGTTCAATGAAAACAGAAAAGGCAGTCAGAAGCAATCAATGCGAACAGAAAAGTAGTTAAAAGCTTGAACGAATCAACAAACAAGAAAAGATTGCTCAAAGAAGTAGTCCCGCGAGGAAGCTGTAAGTGCGGATGAGTCTCAGACATGTCAAAAGAGGAACGGCGAATGGCGCCCCCAGCCTCATACTCAAAAATCTGGGGAGGCGCCGGTATCTGCATCCCCGCTGCCCTCCTGGCAGCCATAACCTGAGGAGTCACCAACCGGGTGAAGACAAACTGGGCATAATCCCCCTCATCAGAAAGCTCTGCAGCATCAATGCCAGTCCATAGCCGCTCCAAGTCAGGCAAGGCCCGAATATGCCATATCCCCGCAGGAGGATCATGAGGAACACGGGCGGCAGTGCCATAACCATGCTGCCTACAGACTCTCTCCCCCAAGTATAGGGCATCTCCCTCTAGGCCGATCAGAAGCCTCCTCGTCCTGGTCACCAGGGCAGCATCACCAACCACATCCTCGCCATACCTACCATGCCAAGGGAACAACCTCAAACCAGTAGGGGTACCCCTCAGAGCAATCATCGTATCGTGGTAGCAGGCCGTCTTCCGGGGCTTCACCCCGTCCACTCTCCTGCTCTCCCTAGCTCCAAAAGTCCATCGGCGAATAGCAGGGAATAAGTCAGCCGCAATCCTCTCAGCAACAGTCCAGGCATAACAGCCAAACACCTCATAAGCCCACACCTGAAATCAAAAGATAAAAGTTTTCAGTGTGCAGCAACAGTAAAAGAATGATGACAAAAAAGGTCAATGCAGTAGTCAAGTTGCAAAAAGCAAAGGGCATACCTCCAGCACAGTCTGATAAAAATCCAAAGAGGTCACACTCTACTCACCTCATCCAGACTCTATACACTGGGCCAAACCACCTCTCCCCATGAAAAAGTGGACACCTGGCTCCAATCTAAGAGGCTCCAAAGAAAGGGTCAATGCCGTCGTAGAGGCATTACAGAACAGGGTGTCAGAAAATCCGGCCCAGACAAAGGCTCTCGCCAACTGCTCAGCTGTGATGGCAGCCTCACCCTCATCAAAGAGAGGACACTGATGTGTCAAAGTTGAGTGCAAATCCGCCAACGGAACCCCATTACCCTTCGGACGAAGGGTCATGCCAGTCAATGCCTGGATAGCGTCCGTGCTCAGCACAACAGGGTCCTCAGAGAAGATGGGCCTGTCCGTAAACTGCAGACCGGTGATAGCAGTGAAGTCATAGGGAGTGATGGTCGACTCACCCCAAGATAGATGAAAAGTGTGGGTAGAGTCCCACCAATACTGCCTGAAGGCCCGCACCAGCTCCACACTCCTGGGCATGTATCAAGAACGGACAAAATCGTTTCTAAATGTACAAAGTCGTCCCTATTTTTCTCTTTGGGGATCAACATTTTGGTTGCCAATTTTTGGTTGTTAAAATTGATCAAGACTGTTCATCCCCATTTGGGAACCACATGTTAGTTGCCATAGTAGTAGGCCGTCCCCATTTAAGGATCAACAAACGGTCACCAATTTTAAATTTGGCACAAACAGTTCATTCCTATTTTTTCGTCCCTAAAATGTTCGTCCCCAACTGTTGGTTTCCATTTTTAAATTTAGGGACCATCTCATCGTTTCCAAATGCGGAAAAAAATCAGTAAATATAATTATTTTTAAAATATTTATATCTACTGATTATATATATTTTAACAATAATGAGAAATATCACAAAATAAAATTAATCGAACAATAAACTAAGCTTTTATAAAAATAAAATACCTTTATCAATTCAAAATAACATCATCCAAAACAAATTAGCATATTAATTACAAAATAACACTACTACATTTAAAGTCTAATGCAACGCCTAAATTTGTTGTCATAGAGGTCAATCCTTGTTGCATTAGCTCTAACGACACATTACAAAAGGCACATGAACAGTTTGTGCCCAAAAGATCATAATCTTCTATCATAACAACTATAGCTTAACTACAACCCATTAAATGATGCAACACAAAAAATAGTCTCCCCAATCAGCAAAGCAGCATGTTCATTACCCTGTTCAGAAGCTTGCCACCACAAAGAGTATGCATGCTGATGTCTCTCAGCATCAGTGCTGAATCCAGATTCTCCTATGCACACGCTGAGATCCCCGAATTTGTCGAGAATCCAGGCAGCATTACTTTGTGCAACCTCAAACCCCAACTCTGCCCAACTCTTCGCCCTCATCACCTTTCAAATAGGCTTCTACTGCCCATCTAGACAAGAAACTCCCTGGTCCCCTTTCTTCAACTAACTTGTTCAATGAAGTTGCCTGAAACCAAGCAAGATCAATTTGAACTAAGCATAAATGAGACACTTATGATCATTCATTATCTACAAACAAAAATGCAAGTACAAAGGAACACAATTAAATATAAGAGAAGAAATGCAACCAGCAAGCTTTGGGAGCTAAGGAAGCTACCTGAGATTCCTACTTAAGGTTCGCTTCCGAGTTTTTAATGAAGAGAAAAGAAAGTGAGGGGAGGGAAAAGGAGAGAAAAGAGAATTTAAATTCCTTCCGATGTGCTTCCAAGTTATAAAGGAAAAACAAAATTTTCTCTCCTCAAGCTTCCGAGTTTTGGAATGAAATGAAAGGAAATAAAAAGAAAATGACTTCTATACCCTCATTTATACTTAATTGGATAAGCTAATCAAATGGATTTTTTTACTTTTTATCCTTTTAAAAAGAGAGAATAATAAAACCTTCTTAATTCTTTTTACCAAAATTTTAATAAAACTAATTACGATTCAGCTTCATACAAGCAGAATGTCAAACCATTTACACAGACTAAATTACGAAAATAATTCCCTCAATATCCATATATCAATCTATGTGATCAAATAGAGTGTTGTAACTGAAAAATCAAAGAAACCCATAGCTCATTTTTGTCTAAATAAAAATAATAATCATACCTCATGACTCCTGGAGTAATTTTTCAGCAATTTTATAAGCGTTTCTGCTCTAAGACAATCACTTGTTTGCAAAATAGTGCTTGGTTTCGCAGCTTTTGAGCCTTTAGGGCCTTTCAAGCCAGATTTCCACCCCAGATTTGATCTTTGTTCCTGGGTGCTACAACAAAAATACCTCAAATGTGGAATTTTTTCTCAAATAATCCCGTTTTACTTTTTTATTTCCCAAAATGACTCACTGTTCAAAGTATTGCCCGGAATGTCCTCTTTTTTGAAACTCGCTACACCGTGTAGCGAGTTTGACTAGGGTTGGTCAAAACTCGCTACACCGTGTAGCGAGTCTTGGATAATTAATTACTGCAGTTGGAAAATTAATTATGGTATTTAATTACTCTAAATTCGCTACACCGTGTAGCGAGTTTTGACCAAAGTCAAACTCGCTACACGGTGTAGCGAGTTCAATTAAATTTTCAAAAAACCTTTAAAACCCCCCGTCAGTCCCAACCAAACAAACCCTTCTCCCTTCTCCCTACAAACCATTCTCTTCCTTCCTCCTCAGTCCATTTCTCCCTTTTCTTTCTTTCTTAGTCCATCCCTTATATTTCTCAATCCAAAATTTATACATATCAAAATGGATCCAAATGAACCCCGCTGGTATCTTGGACGAGAACCACTTCCTGGTAACCCCGCTAGTCTCTCCCAACTTTTAAATCAGTTTGATCCGACTCCGTCTCAAATCGAACCAGAGAGAGAATCTCCACCCCGTCATATCATACCTGGTCCCGCCGGTGAAGTACGAGATAGCCATGCGTCGGCTTCAAGACGGACCTAAAAGCTCATGTATCTCGGGGACCTCCCGCTCGCCGACCCAAGAGGCCATACGTAAAAAACTTGCCGAGCGGAAGAAGATGATTATTTTCGTGGCAAAGCTTGGCTTCTTTGCTATGGAGTATCTAACTGCAGAGGGTACTTATTATCCCTTGAGAATGATCAAGGAGAACCTTAAAAAATATGAGCGGGTGGAACAGGTATATTATTTTATTTTAATTATAGTTAAGGTTGAAATTTATAAATAATTGATCATTATATTTTTGTTGTCTTAGGTTGTGGTTGTGGTCAAGAAGTTCACACGAACTGAGAATGGCAATGTTCACGTGATTTTGAAGGATCCGACAGACACAATTGAAGCTTACTTAGGTGACAAAGTGTTGAAGCACACTGAATTTGGAAGTGACATAGGTGAAGGTGCTGTTCTGATACTTACTAAGGTATGTTATATTTTCCTTAACATTACACTCCCTAAATATATCCTTATCATTTTGTTCTAAATGTTTTGTTTTGTTGATCTATTAGGCTGTTGTTTGGGCCACCTCACGCTCAAAAACACTACTTAACATTGTTCCTTCTAATGTTTGTAAGGTCTTTCCTAAGGATTGTTAATTTCATCTTTGGACATGTATTATTTGAATTTATGTCGGATTTAATATGTTATGAATTTATGTAATATTTTTCTATGTGGCCGGGATGTGGCCACTAACTTGAATTTATGTCGGATTTAATATGTTAATTTCATCTTTGGACATTGTTCCTTAACATTACACTCCCTAAATATATCCTTATCATTTATTTTTTGTGATTTTAAGTTTTAAGTTTCAATTTATGTTTGGCATAATTCGAAAAAAAAAAGTACAAATGTGCTACTGTGTAAAATCTGCTTGAAACTACAAACCATAAAATCTGTTGTAAACAATCAAATTAAACATAACAAATATAAAACATCCAAATAACAATAAAATGCAAACATTAAAATAAAAGCTAAACTAACCGTATAAAGTTACAAAGTTTTAATACAAATAAAAAATATTAAAATAAAAACTACACTGATAGTACAAGGTTTCAATACAAATAAAAAACATTCAAATAAAAACTAAACCAATACAACAAAGTTTCATTACGTAATAATAATAAAAAAAAGTGAACTCTCTAAGGATTATCATAGGCAGACGGGGTGTAGGGATGAGGCGGATTACGGAGCCGAGACCCTCTTCTAAGCATCTGTTGCTGCTGTAGCTGTTGCTCGGGGGTCATCTGAGCCGGATCGGAGAAACCATGGTACCCTGCATGTGACATAGGAGTCCTCAGACTGCTCCCACTCGCATAAGCGCCGAAGCCCATAGTGGATGGTGGAGGGGAAGGGTCTGCCTGGCCACTCCCCATCCCACCCCCCCAGCCACCCACACTCCCACCCCCCCAGCCACCCCCACTCCCACTCCCTCCGGCACCCCAACTCCCACCCCCCCAACCACCACCACTGCCACCCCCACTCCCACTCCCTCCGGCACCCCCACTCGCACCCCCCCAACCACCACCACTGCCAACCCCACTCCCACTCCCTCCGACACCCCCACTCGCACCCCCCCAGCCACTCCCACTCTGAAAAGGATCGAACTGTGAGTGTGACTGTGACTGTGTCTGTGTCAGCCATTCATAATCCATCTCGGCCTGGGTCTGCGCTTGAGGCTCTTGCTCGGGCTCGGGCTCGCTCGCTCGCTCGGCTCATCTTGCAACTCCATTTCTCGGTGGCGGTCCTACCTGCCGACGACGCCTAACCCGAGCCGGCCGAGGTACCCCGTACGCGATCTACGGTGGGGGAGGCGCAAGAAGATGAAGGCGTTGGAGCTCCCTAACTCCCATGAACCCGTGTAATTCTCTCCCGCATTGAAGCTTGTCTCGGGATGCGCTTCCGCCTCATTCTCGACATGCAAGCGCCGAAGGGTCCGCACTGTTTTCATATCAAAAATATATATAAGTACGAGAGACATAAGTTAATAATTGATGTCTTGCTAAAAAAAAAAAAAAACTTGAAATAGAAACTTGAAAAATGTAAAAACTTACCATAAACTCTATAGCAGGGGCACGATCGGTATCCATCCACCTCTATGTGAGAGAGGTGTCAAGACAAACCTACACGTTATGTCCCTATACCATACCATATATGGGTCTCTGTAGGTCATATCGTGGAAGCCGAACACCCCGATACCAAGTAGTCATGGCGCTCCGCCCATCGTGTAACAAATGGGCGATGGTGCTCACCCCATCTCACCGTAGGTCTCCCCGCCGATCCGAACGGTGCAACCTGTGCTAGTGTCGCACCGTGGGGGATAAACCGCCCTGTGCCAAACCGCCTCATGACACGATCCTACAGATGCCACTCGACCCTCTCAAAGCATACGAGAGGGACCCTCGCCAACCATACCTCCTCACCCCGAGCAGTAGGACCGGAGCGTGTCTCCCCTCATAAGGCCGCCACTCCACGTGAGCCTCGTACACCGGCCAACGATCCCGATAGCCTCGCAGCTACGTGCAAGAACCTCTCTCGCATCCAAATACGCCTGAGTCCACCTGAAATTTCGTAAACAAAATAATTATAAGATTTTGTTCAAAACAAAATAAACACATTAAAGACGAGAAAATAAAGTATGATATATGTATACCAGCATCCGAGGGGCATGATGGTGTAGTCCCCGCTCGTCGTACTCGAGAACGGATCTCGCGGCCTCACACATTTCAACCGCTCCCAAGCCCAAATCTATATCAAATAAATGTATATCAAATACTATAAATAATGCCGCAAATTTTAAATAAAACTTAAAAACATAAAGAACATTAAAATGAAATAAAATACCTGTAGAACATTGAGAAATCCTCCACACTGTTTCGTCTGAGGGTCTGTCGCACCACATAACTCTCGATACAGGAAAGCAAGCGCAGCACTCCCCCAACTGTACTGGCTGACCCTAGATACATCCCTAAGCAGAGGGAGATAACATAGCTTAACCTTGTTGTTCGTACGATCGTGCATGATCGTAGAACCCAAGGCAAGCAAGATGTAGGCCCGTACATACTGATCCACAATCTCTGGAGCAGTATCATCATGGAGGTCACCAAAGTGTGTGAAACGCATGGTAATCCACCGGAGCTTCAGACTGCTCCCATCTATATATGCGTCTGCCAGGCGGCCCCTAAATACTCCCCGACACTCACCGCCACTATATGGACTGAAACCCATCATCGGTAATAAAGATCCCCATCAATTCCAAGAACCCGCAAATCATGCCGATATCCCCGTAGGGTGATCGTCATCTCACCAACCGGGAGATGGAACGTATGGGTCTCCTGACGCCATCGCTCGATCAAAGCCTCCAAAGAAGCAAAATCATACCGTATCCGGCCTATATAGTGAACTCCAATGAATCCGCACTCTGCCATTCTCATCATAATCACGGGAGCTAATACAGGTGGCAAGGCGGCACCATGACGAAAAACGAGGGGACTACAATATGGCCACCCGACCAAATATACCTAGCCCTATGCTCCGCATGCCGGTCGTAATGTATGTATCAATAGGCCCGGATCAATGAACGATTCCATCTATTTATTTCAATATGAAGGTTGGTTATTGTTCTATAAGGCAAGAAAATAAATAAGAGAATACATAAGTGTAATTACTAGTACGTGGCATTGTAATCCAAAGTTATCCAACACTTCCAAGAAGTGCCTGTGGGGAAGTTCTTGGTTTCCAGCCTATATACTAAGTAATACTTCAATAAATCATATTTTAAGGGTTTATGGTTTGGGATATAAGTATATGAGATTTGGAATGTTGTTATATGTATATTAATTCATATTCTATTTTTCTATCACTAAATCATATTTTAAGGGTTTAGGGTTTCGTGACGAGAAAGATTATTGTGCCATAATGAAGAAAAAAATCTCATTCAGAGAGATCACCTTGAGACTAAAATAGCAATCTACTGTGTTTTTACTGTATATTTTGTTTTAAACATATGTTTAACACTTCATTTACTAATATTCACTTCAATAGATTTTTTTTTTTTTAATTGCTCTTGATCAATGGTTTCTGTCATTTTCATAGGTCATTTGGAACCTATCTTTACCCTAAAACCCTTTTCTATTACTATTTCGGGTTCTTACAGTAACATTCTGTAATATACATTATTTTATCATGTATGTTTGAAGACTCTGTGCTTTAATGTTTAATGTATACCCTTCAGGGTTCCTTACATGCATATAATTAATACGTAAACTTGTTACTAGAAAAATTAACAGTTAAATATTTTTGATATTTGGATTACCTACTCTATAAGGAATAATAATTCATGTCATTTTCTTTTTGTTATTGGAATGCAACACGTTGGGATTAAGATTAAATGACCATTGTTTCAACTGTTCTCTTAAAGCTTAGTTGTGAAATTGAAGATCTTCCTACTTAAAATCATAAATTCGGAACAAACAACCATTATGTGTGATTATGGGTCATTTTTTATTCCGTTACCAATTCAATTAATATATTAATTTCATTTTTTTAATCTACCACTCAATTATTTTTTTCATTCATGTTCACTTTGTCAAAAATTACATGACAGTTAAATTGGCATATAATTGTTTTTCTGTATTTTTTCCCTTTATATGAATGATTAATACTCCCTCCGTCCTAAATTTTAATCAACTTAATTATAAATAAATTAGTGAATAACTACCAAAAAAAAATCAACCACTTCATCAACAAAAAAATAATCCTAAATTGCAATGTCATTAAAAAAAATCAAAAAAATTCGGAATTAAATAAAAATTAGTCACATAAATGGGAATAACAATATTTCAACAACAAATCAACAAAAAAAAAAAATCCTAAATTGCAATGTTCTTCATCTTGGCAATATAGAAATTAATCAAGAAATTCGAAATTAAAAAAATAAAATCATAAATTCGGAATAAAAACTAAAATTCAACTTAATATAGAGATGTAAACTTACAATTAATAAAAATGTTGAAATTCTTGAGAAATTCCTTGGCTTGGGTCGAATCTTCTTCTCCTTCCTTCTTGCAGCCGGCTATGGAGGTTGGGGAGTAATTTTTTTTCTTTCTTCGTTGAATGCGTGAACTGAAGGGGAAAAGGGTTTTTGAAAATTTAATTGAACTCGCTACACCGTGTAGCGAGTTTGACTTTGGTCAAAACTCGCTACACGGTGTAGCGAATTTAGAGTAATTAAATACCATAATTAATTTTCCAACTGCAGTAATTAATTATCCAAGACTCGCTACACGGTGTAGCGAGTTTTGACCAACCCTAGTCAAACTCGCTACACGGTGTAGCGAGTTTCAAAAAAGAGGACATTCCGGGCAATACTTTGAACAGTGAGTCATTTTGGGAAATAAAAAAGTAAAACGGGATTATTTGAGAAAAAATTCCTCAAATGTGGATATCAACTGAAAATTAATATAAATCAACAAAACGAAAGCGAAAAACATCAGAAGGTGAAACAAGAAAGAATTTTTTGTTTACCCTCTCTTTACTGGCAGCTTTCTTCAGCTCCAATTCCTCAATTTCCTAGCACGGCGGGCCTCAAGGCCTTGAGCTCCTCCTCTTTAAGAGGCCAGTCATTGGGGATACCTAGGTCCTTTTCAACCTTAGTTTTCTTCTTGTTCAAGCCGAGATTCTTAGCCTCTTTGGCCTTCTTCTTGTGGTGTAACTTCACTTTCTTAAGTACTTTGTGCTTCTGCGTTAGAGATACTCTCTTGCTCTTGCTCTCTATAATTCATAAATACAATAAAACAACAGATTTACAAACAAATTAACAACCAAATTAGGGCTAAAATCGGCTCTTGCTCTCTGTAATTAAAATATACTAACTATACAATGAACAAATTAACAAATAAATTAACAACCAAATTAGAGGCGGACATGGATTGAATCTGGGGGTGGGAGATGGTGGAAGTTGGTTGGAGATGGCGGACATGGATTGAATCTGAAGAACTACATTGCTATACCACAAGAAGGCATGACAAAGTGATTGCAAGCACTTTAATAACATCTCGCACAATTTGCAAGTGAAAAAACAAAATGTATACATCATGTGTCATTTTGGGAGCAAACCTTGTTTGTAGAGGGAGATGTAGGAACTTCTATATTCAATAAGGAGCTTTTGGGAAAGACTCCTTTCTCTATGTCTCTTATGGCCCATGTAATTAATGGCAAACATACAGAAACAGTATCCTTGAAATCACTTTCTTGACTTTCATCCTTCCTCCTGTTGTTATACATAAGAAAGTCAATATATTATAGTATTTACCAAACTTACAAAGACCTAAAAGTGAGTACATGAAGAATAGATTAAAAACCTATAGCATCAACTGAATGATAGTGGAAGCACGTGAAAGCATACCAGCAGCGGCTTAGACCACGTAAACAGTGCTCCGGATAACGCTAATGTAACACAGTCCACAGTAGTACCTACCAGAAAGGATGTAAACTGACAGATGAAAAGATCGTAAAACTAACACAATACTTACAGAATGAAAAAAGCATCACATTTAACACCCTATCCATCCCAATTGATGAGGTACACTCTTTACTTGATTTTATTTTAACCAGTTATTTGAATGATGTTTGAGAATTATTTAAAAAAAAAAACATGAATTACAGGAATTCTAGTGTAGTTTCCTGACTGAATAAAATTATGTTAAACTTCCATCCAAAAAATTGTCAAATTGACGGGAGAACTCAAAGCAACCTCTCCTCAACTGGAACGGAATTGGCATTAAAATGCTTTGATTTCATCATATAGAGCCTTAGACCACTAATCAAAACATGATGTTAATATTCACCAATAGCATACCAGAAACTTCATAAGCAGTGGCACCATCAGAATTTAAACTCTAATTCAGCAAATTATTCTAATTAAGTAAAAATCAAGAAATTAATACCTGGGTGAGTGAGGTTGAGAGCGTCGGCTAGAGAGAGGAGGGAAGGAGACTCGGAGGAGAGAGAAAGAAGGCGCTTGAGAGTGGATGCGTCTTGGTATGAAATGGCGTCGGAGAATTGGTTTAGGTATTCTGTAATTCTTCTCTGTGTGTGTGTGTGTTTATTCGGTACACAAATTGAAAACCTAACACAATTGAAAATAACACTACATTACAAAATCAGTTCATATTTACATTATAAAATAAAATTTAAAACCTAACTCATGAAATGGAAAAGTTTGGACTAGTAATTTCGCAAATTAACTATCTCTCGCACTGAATTTGAGCAGCAAAGCGGAGTATACCTCGGAAGCGGCGAGGCGGTGAGCGAAATTTCTGGTGGAGAGGTAGCCGACCTCACGTTGCCAAACATCAACGACGGCGGTGTCGATACGTGCTCTGGCCCTCTTCTTCATACCTATTTACAATCAGGAAAAACTAAAATTGAACTTGATGTGTGGGTGAAAATGTAAGAGTCAATCGATTGATTAAGCGCTAATGGTGATTTTGAGATTGATGGTGAATGGAAGGGGAAGAGAAGCATCAAAGAGTTCGCCGGAGGGTCGGGGAAGAATCACTAAAGCGCTCGTTTTCTTGTGTTGGGTTTTTGGCTGCAACTGTTTGTTTGGGACAATTGATCTGCGCATCAATTTTTAGGAAAAAAAAATTCAACTTTTCATTCATTTTTTGTGGAGGGAAAAAAAAAAAAAGGGGGAACTAAAAAATAATCAAAGAAAATTTTGGTTTTGGTTTTGGTTTAAATTTTTTAACTCCATCAGTCTATTTGGAGCCAATTTTTAGGGACTAACTATAATTTTGGAGCCATTCTGGCGGTTCTAATTTTAATATGTTTGTCCCTATTTAGCTGCCAATCTTGGCCATTTCCATTTGCCTCAAGTTGGCAGTCCCTATTTTAATTTATTCTAGTAGTGTTGGTCTCTATTTTGTTGTTGGTCTTCATTCTGATAGCAAATATTATTGTGCATTATGGGGACATTCTGGCAGTCCCTAATTTTAATATGTTTGTCCCTATTTAGCTACCAACCTTGGTCATTCCCATTTGCCCTATGTTGTCAGTCTCTACTTTAATTTATTCTAGTAGTGACCCCATTACCCTTCGGACGAAGGGTCATGCCAGTCAATGCCTGGATAGCGTCCGTGCTCAGCACAACAGGGTCCTCAGAGAAGATGGGCCTGTCCGTAAACTGCAGACCGGTGATAGCAGTGAAGTCATAGGGAGTGATGGTCGACTCACCCCAAGATAGATGAAAAGTGTGGGTAGAGTCCCACCAATACTGCCTGAAGGCCCGCACCAGCTCCACACTCCTGGGCATGTCCCCGAAATCTCCAACAGTAGTGAAAAATGGTCCAAGACCAGCAGCAAAGACTAGGCCCTTGGGACTACCCGACAAATCAGAAGAGCCAGGAAGAAGGCCCCAAATGGTCGCAATCGCCTCAGGAGACCCCTTGGTCCGCAAAGCCTGGAGGTAAGCACAGCACAGGTATCAAAAACCATACTCATAACAATAGGTGCATTAATGTGCATTCTCAAAAAAATCACCAAATTCTTTCAAAAGAAGAAAAACAGGAAAAGAAAAAATCTTTTCAAAACAATGCATTTCATGCCAAGCATGCAATTGCCCTTTGGGTGCGATTTCCCCCAAATTTTATCTCAAGCCCTAGAAATCAAATTTCGAAAGGGTTAATGATTTAAAATGCTTACCCCCATCCGTTCCATCATGGAAGAATGCAAATCAAGGCTAGGATAGAGCCCATTCCCCTCCGGAAACTTCTTCCGTTTGTTCCGATCGACGAGCTTCCTCCTCGCGGATAGTGATCGTTGCACATTCTTCCTCGATTCCGCTCGCGGAGGCATTGTCAATTTTGGATTGAAATCAAAATGGGAGGAAGAAAGTTTCAAAATTTTCTCTCTTTCCCTCTCTCTGAGCTCGGCGGATTCCAATTTGGGGTCTGTCTTACGACCTAAACTGTTTTAATTAAAACAGCTTGGGAAACTGCCCATGTCGGACGACATCCATGGTCCAGAAGGGGTAATTTCCTCTTTTGCCCCTGGTCAATTTGGTCAAGTCCCGTTGACTGCCTATCACCAGAATTCATCACTTTATTTGGGTTCAAATGCCCATCTCCCTCAATCTTTCCCACAGACAATAGCCCGGAATGGCTTTAAACTACCCGGTCCGGAAAGACCGTACAGATTTCCCACATAGTAAAAATTCGCGGGAGACTCCCAAAGAAAAAAGTCATATTCGCGGGTGACTCCCAAAGGAAAAAGTCAAACCCTCGGGGTGATTCCCCATCAAAATAGTCGAATTCGGGGGTGACTCCCAAAGAAAAAGTCAAATCATCGGGGTGACTCCCCATCAAAACAGTCGAATTCGCGGGTGACTCCCAAAGAAAAAAGTCAAATCATCAGGGTGACTCCCCATCAAAACAGTCAATAGCCTGGAATGGCTATAAACTACTCGGTCCGGAAAGACCGTACAGATTTCCCACACAGTAAAAATTCACGGGTGACTCCCAAAGAAAAAAGTCATATTCGCGGGTGACTCCCAAAGGAAAAAGTCAAACCCTCGGGGTGACTCCCCATCAAAATAGTCGAATTCGCGGGTGACTCCCAAAGAAAAAAGTCAAATCATCGAGGTGACTCCCCATCAAAACAGTCGAATTCGCGGGTGACTCCCAAAGAAAAAAGTCAAATCATCGGGGTGACTCCCCATCAAAATAGTCAATAGCCCGGAATGGCTATAAACTACCCGGTCCAGAAAACCGTACAGTTTCCCACAAAGTTAAAATCGCGGGTGACTCCCAAAGAAAAAAGTCAAAATCTTGGGTGACTCCCAAAAACAGTCAAATTCGCGGGTGACTCCCAAAGAAAAAGTCAAATTTGCGGGTGACTTCCCAAAGAAAAAAGTCAAACCCTCGGGGTGACTCCCCATCAAAACAGTCAAATTCGCGGGTGACTTCCCAAAGAAAAAGTCAAATTCGCGGGGTGACTCCCCTTGGATCAGTCGACCTCGGGTGCAAATGCCCATCTTCGGGGTGACTCCCCTTGGAACAGTCGATCTCGGGTACAAACGCCCATCATCGGGGTGACACCCCTTGGAACAGTCGCTTTTGGGTACAAAGCCCACGGCCTCTCGTTAGCGCCACCATTGACGAACTATGACTCGGCTTGATTCCCCCACGGGATACGTAGGAATCCTTTTTGTAAAAGGTCCAGCCGTATGACCATCATGGTCGATTCCCCCAGGACGCAAACGTCCATCTTTGTCGAACTACGATGTTGGCTTGATTCCCCCATGGGATACGTAGGAATCCTTCCCACAGAAGGTCCATCCACTCGACCATCTTGGTCATCTCTTTCCCCGCCGTTCGTGTCCGGCTCGGGATTCTCATTGTGTCGACGACCCCACTTCCCGTGGAAGTGACGTCATCGAGGGGCTCTGTGAGTACCCCAACCCGAACTCATGTTTTGGGTCCACTTTAATTGATTTTTGGGCTTACATAATTGCTAAAGAAGCAAAATAAGTCCAATTATCCCATAGCCCATCCAACCTATTGGGCCTGCCAGCCATTCGGCCCAAGTATGTCAAAATGATGTACGCTGTAGTCCGACATGGGACGACACTAAGGCAGTTTAACTGCCTCTGTCGGACGACATAGGCCTTCCCATCAGCCTGCCTATAAATACAAGACATGGCTGGTGATTTTGAAAAAGACTTGGAGAGAGGATTGGGAGGATACGAGCATAATAGAGGGGAAACTCTGCAAAAATAGAGTCTCTCTCTCTCTCTCTCATACCCACACACTCACCTCCCTCCTCATACACACACATACACCAAGGCCAAGACTCAAAGAAACCCTCTTTGTTGGTGTGTTGAAGGGGTGGACACCATACTACTGGTGATCTTACCTTGTGGACTACAATAGGTAGTCACTAAACCCTTCTCTCTCTCTTTAAATAACTCTTCCATACATTTATACTACCTTGCATGCTTACTTGCTTTAATATTATGTAGAAATCGGGATTTTTGCATGATAAAGGTGGTGGAGAAGTGAATCTTCAATATTCACTTCTCCCCACCTCAGATCTGGACATTTGGTGGCATTAACATCAATAAAGTTTGGATCTTTGCTTATTTACATTGAGTTAGGAGGTGATGGCTACTTCAAAGTGGCCATAAACATGTGATTTATCACATTTGGCCACTAAAGCCATGTGATCCTCCCATAATACTCACATAATACTGTTATATTACTGTTTACAGTTAATAAAGGTGCTTGGTTTGCCTTGAGAATAAAGGAGGAATCAAACAGACTGAAGGGCACTCATATAGGCCACTACTGTCGGGCGACACAGGACTCTTTGGAGATCCTGAGTCATACGACATGGAGCTCCCAGAAGACTATAAAGACTTTCTTGGACTTCAGATCTGTCAGATTTATCCCCCTTAGTAACTCAAAGCTTACCTAAGCATTTTTTGGCTCATGAGCCACTATTTGGGTGCCTAAGGTCTGTTTGGGTGCGATCTACTTAATGGAGGCGGTTTGCCACATGACATAGACGACTTCGGATGTTCTATGTCATATGACACCCGTATCATTAAAAGTCAATCATGACTTTGTCTACTCCAATCAACCCCCAAACTGGGTTTAGACCTTCAAATAGTGTCTTCAATGGGAGAAATAAATGTTATTCCAGTTCCAGAATAGCTTGGTTATTGTAAAAGACAATCTGACCATGAGGCATCCTGTCGTCCGACATCCTCTTTCTGGGAAGTCCTGTGTCGGACGACATCGGAGCTTCCTGAGCAGATTGTCTTATCCTTCTGCCTTGTTATGAAAATCATAATGTGTAAAGGGTGTGGCCCCCTGTCATGGCTCACAAGTTGTATCCAGTCTTTACGTCATCAATGAAATACCAAATTTGCATGCCTAGCTTGTCGACACATATTGCACACACACTTTGAATGTATATAATTGTCCAATGTTGATTGAAAGTCTCAAAAGAGGCGTGTTGGGTGAACTCTCTAGTTCTTCCCAAACACGTAACCAGACTCCCGAACCCAAAATTCTCTTAAAAATAGGTTTTTCAATGTTTTCCTTTAAAAACGGCGTGGCGACTCCCAAAAACCGAAATTTCCAAAAACTTATCATCACATTCAAAAACAAGTTTTTTTTTGGGCGAGCGTTCATTCATCGGGGGAGAGTTCGGAGGCGCGGCAAGGAGATCGCTAGGGAGGATGATCCCGGTTCTGATTCGGATAGTGACTTTGACTGACGGTGAGTGCCTGTATCTGTTAGGACAGAAAGAGAGAGAAAACATATACATTTTATGCACATTATTTCTACTTCTATTTTTGAATTGTAATAACTAGATTACTAAACTATTGTTTGTTTTTTTTTGTATGTTAATTATGCGTTGAACCCAAGTTGCATGAGCCCGGTTTTTTGTTTTATATGGGCATGTATGTGACGTTTGTTGGGATTTTGAATGAAAAAATGGGAATGGGCAGATGTTGTTGCTGTTTGGCTGTTTGTGGAAAGAATGCTTCTTTGGGGGACAACAGTTTTTACTGTTGTCAGAATTTTTTGACTGGGTGACAATGTCATCCGCGTGGATGAGTTTGAGACTGCAATCTCATACGCGCGGATCAGGTTGGCATCCAACAGGGTTATTTAATTTTCACCTCAGATCTGGTTTACCTCTTCCCCTTCAATTCAAACATCTTCTTCTCTGTTTTCAAACTGCTGAAGCTTCGGGCCAAACTACAAAAATCCATGGAAAACATGAAGAATTCACCTAAATTGCCAAAGGAGTTGCAAATGATCTTCTTCAAGAAGTTCAAGGAGTGGTGCCGGGAAATCATGCATGAAAATAAGGTGTTCTTTGAAAAAAGGTATAAAATCAAATCCTTGTGGTCTCTTAAGGAGCTTGTCCCGGATTATGACTTGATGAGAGCTTCCGCCGCATTTTGGGACACTCGGAGGCTCATTTTTTGCTTTTTTTACAACGAGATGGTTCCCACCCTTGAAGATTTTAGGGCTTTACTCGGAGGGCCCGAGGTGGAAGAGGTTGCAATTCCCTTGCCTGGAGGGATGTCTTTTGTCAACAAATTATCTAGCCTTCTTCAAATCTCCCCGGAAGAAGCCCAAGGTATGATTCGAGGACATGATTATTTTGACATTTTCGATCTCCCGAATAGGTTTAGGAGCTTGGGTATGGTTGGTGATTGCTATTGGGATGCCTTTGCCCTTTTTGTGATTGGGTCCTTGTTTATGGACTGTTCCTTTGGGATGTGCCATCGGTCTCTGTTGGACGTTGTTGTACACTGCCGATCGGGTCGGGATATTGTTCCCTTGATCTTGGGAGAGACCCTTCATGCCATCGACCAATTGGCTACAATGAAGCGGTACATGCACGGGGAAAGCCCATTTTTGCTGTTGATGTGGCTGATGGAGAGGCTGGGGGTCCTGCGGGAGGCTCCACATACATTCGAGCCATGGACTTTTGCCAGTAGGGGGTTACTATCGAGATTGAGGATTAGGCCTCGTGGGAGCGCTGGATGGCTCAGCGCCATACCCAGGATATCCGATGGTGGGTCTCGCATTGGCAGATAGAGACTCGGAGGACACTCCAGGATGGATCTCAGGTAGTCATGCTTCCGGGGCTTTGTTAGTCTACCTTTTACATTCCGGCTTTAACTCTCTGAAAGTTCGGGATGGAGCAGATTCCTTTGGAGGGTTGCGATGACATTGCTACCAGGGTGGTGATTTCCATTTCTATGGATGACTTATCCGCATTTTCCTTCTTTTCCCGAGTATGGAGGTATCAAGTTTTTCCTCCTGTGGTCCTTCTCAGGAGTCTGGAGCGCATTTTTCTGACCACTTGGTATTTGGATTGGTACGAGAGACACATGGGAGAGACTCAGTTAGCTCTTATGAGGAGGCGTGAGGCCATTGTGGGACCAGAGGATATCCCCATTTCAGTGTTGAGGAGAGCCGAGGCGAGGGCTAGTCCTTATGACAGGAGCGGAGACGACATGTTGGATTATGAGGTGTTAGTGGAACGCCAGAGAGACAGGGTTCCTATGGCGCCGCCCAGGAGGCAGAAGATTAGGGGCGAAGCCCAGGCGACTAGAGCTCTAATAGAGGCTGGCTTGATGGACCCGACCCCCATGCCGAAGCTAGGGAGGAGGAGGACGAAAATCATTCCCGTGCCTAGGAAGAACATTAGGCACGGTGGGAGAAGACGGAAGAGGAAGGAAGGGGACGCGAGTGCTAGTGGCTAGAGCTCCGAGTATCCACTAATCGTCCTTGCAGGCACATTAGTTTTTAGTTATTTTATTATCATTTTTTTAGCTTAGTTGTGAGTTTAAGAGTAGACCGGGCTTGAACTCATCAAAAAGTTTTTAACTATAATGAATTATGGATTACATTAGAGTTTTTCGAGACTCAACTATGATTCGATCATTGTGTTGATGACAAAATATGATATTTGTTTATGTTTTTGACCGAACCATTTCCGGCTGTCTACGTTCCCCTTTTAAAAGAGGACTAAGGGGCTCAGGTCTCCGTAGTTCGACTCTATGAGTTGTTCATCATTTTTTTAGAGGGGGTAGGTAGAGAGAGGGACAAGAGAAGTGCAACCCTATTTTTTACCTAGGCTGCCCTTTCGGGTTTTCAACCTAGTTGGGTATTACTCTTTTAGCACTTTTGAGGGGGAAATGACTCGGTCTTCAGACATAGTATCTACGAAGCTTGTCTCCATTTACTGGATGCACAAAAGGATTTCCATCTAAGTCTGCGAGCTGCATGGCTCCTCCAGAGAAGATCTTCTGAACTACATAGGGTCCGATCCAGACTAGCTCCCATTTGCCAAGCGAATTGACGTGGGTCGGAGGCTTCTCTTTTAACACGAGCTCACCTTCTCGGATGTCTCGATATATCCATTTCTTGTCAAAGGCTCTGGCCATTCTTGCCTGGTAAGCCCAGGTGTGTTCCATGGCTTTTAAACGACGTTCGTCTAATAGTGCCAACTCATCATGGCGACTCTGGAGCCATTCGACTTCGTTGATCTGACTTTCCAACAACACACAGAGTGAGGGGATTTCCAATTCGATTGGGAGCACGGCCTCCATTTCGTAAGTGAGGGCAAATGGCATTTCTCCCGTGGTAGTTCTGACAGATGTTCAGTATCCCCGAGGGCATGGTGGAGCTTGTTCGGCCAATCTCTGGCTCGGACAACCATCTTCCTGATGATGTTTTCTAGAGTCTTGTTTGCTGCTTCAACGGCACCGTTGCTTTGGGGCTGATAAGAGAATGACTTGTGACGAGTTATCTTGAACTCTGTCAACAATCTGTCGCATTCTCCTTCAAAATGGGAGCCGTTATCAGAAATTACTTCAGCCGGCAACCCGTATTTGCACATGATGTTTTCTTTGATAAAGAGGGCCACCTTCTTGGAATTAAGGACCTTGTAAGACTTGGCCTCGACCCACTTGGTGAAATAATCAATGGCTACCAGGACGAATTCGTGACCATTGCTTCCTGGCGGTGTAACTTTGCCAATGACGTCGATTCCCCAGGTAACGAAAGGCCAAGAGGTTGTCATGCAGTAGAGATCGTGTGGAGGAAAATGGTTGAGATTTGAATAGCGCTGACATTTGTCGCAACTTCTCACGAACTGTATACAATCCGTCTCTATAGAGATCCAAAAATAACCCATTCTCAGGATGACTTGCATTAAGGCTCGAGCATTCATGTGGGGGCCACAGGTACCACCATGTACTTCATTCATTAGCTCATCGGCCTTTTATTTGTTGATGCAACATAAGAGGGGACCCCGGTAGAGCTTTTTGTATAGCGTATCTCCCAAAAGAACGTAGTGGGAAGACAGTCATTTCAGAGCCATCATGCTTCTTGCCTTGATTCCCTCTTTGTATTCCCCGTCTTCATTTTTGAAAGAAGCTTCACCGCTTTTCAAGTACTGGTAGATCTGAGCATACCACGGGTCATTCACTGGTTCATTTTCTACTTCAATTTCAAAACATTAGGCTGGGTTTTCTCTTCACCCAACCCTGAACGGCTTGACTGATTTTCCTTTGGGTATTTCGACAAGAGAGGCTAGTGTCCCTAGGGCATCTGCGAATCTATTGCGAACACTGGGCAGATAGTGGAAGCTGACCTCTTTGAACTGGGCCATGAGGTCTTCCATATAGGCATGGTACTTTTGCAGACCTGGATCAACTATCTTCTACTTGTTGGACACTTGGTTGATGATGAGAGCAGAGTCACCGTTCACTTCCAACTCCTTGATGTTAGTGACCTCAAAATTTAGTTTCACGGATATGGGAGTATGTTCATCAGTGGGATCGACCAGGAGCATTCCTATTCCTTTCCCTCGTCTGTTCGATGTCCCATCAAAGAAGAGATGCCAGCGATTTTCTCCTTCTATAGCAAAAATTCCATCATCGGGGAATTGAGGTTCAGGTCCTTGGGATTCATCACTCGGGAAGTCGGCCAATTGTTTTGCCATTATCCGCCATTTCATGGATTTTCTTGTCACATAAGTGATGTCGTATTCAGCCAAAAAGAATGACCATTTTGCCAATCTCATGGAGAGGGAGGGCTTGTGGAACAGGTACTTGATGGGGTCCAACCTCGAGACCAAGTGCACTGAGTGAGACTGCATATAATGCTTCAACTTTCCCACTACCCAAACTAGACCTGCACAGGTTTTCTCACAAGCTGGGTAGTTGAGTTCGCTGCCTTGTAATTTTCTGCTCACAAAGTAGATAGTGCTTTCAACTTTGGAATCTTTCTTCTCCTGTGCCATCATAGCCCCAATTGCTGTATCTGTGACAGTCAAGTATAGCAATAGGGGCTTTTGCCGATGTGGTGGGCAATGGATTGGGGGATTTATAAGGTATGCCTTGATCTTCTCAAAAGCAAACTGGCATTCTGGAGTCCATTCAGTGCATGTGCTCTTCTTCATCAGCTTAAAGATAGGCTCGCAAATGGAGGTTAGTTGATTCACAAAGCGGCTTATGTACTGTAGCCTTCCCATGAAAGATTTGACTTCTGTCAGTGTTCGAGGCAGTTTCATCTCAACTATGGCTTTTATCTTCTGAGGGTCAACTTCAATTCCCCGTTCAGTTACCATGTATCCCAACACCTTGCCTCGCTTCACGCCGAAGGAACATTTAGTTGGGTTCAGCCTCATGGAATGTTCTCTGAGACGGTTGAAGAATTTTCTCAAGTCGATGAAGTGATGGCCATCGGATCCTTTGGAGTGGACTATCATGTGATCCACGTAGACCTCAATTTCTTTATGAATCATGTCATGGAATAGGGCTGTGGCTGCCCGGTAGCCCCAGCGTTCTTCAGACCAAAAAGCATGACTGTATAGCAGTATGTCCCCCATGGAGTAGTGAAAGCCGTCTTGGCTTGGTCTTCTTAGGCCATTTTAATCTGGTTGTAGCCGGCGAAGCCGTCGATGAAGGACTTGACTTTGTAGTTGGCTGTGGTGTCTACCAGCATGTCAATATTGGGCAGGGGGAAGTCATCCTTTGGGCTGGCTTTGTTGAGATCTCTAAAATCCATGCAGCATCGGACTTTTACGTTAGCCTTGGTGACTGTTACGATGTTGGAGAGCCAGGTTGGATACTCGATAACCCGGATAAACCCCGCTTTGAGCATCTTCTCGATTTCTTCCTTTACTTGAAACGACCATTCGGGCTTGATCTTTCTCAGCTTTTGCTTTACTGGTTTGACTTCTGGGTCTAATGGTATCGAGTGTTCTACTATGGAGGGATCGAGACTTGGCATGTCCTTGTAAGACCATGCAAACACGTCCATAAATTCTCTGAGTAGTTCAATCAGGGTAGCTTGTTCGGCACCATTGAAGAAATTGCCAATCCGCGTCTCTTTAGGCTCCTCTACGGTCCCTAGATTCACACGAGTCAAAACCTCCTCGGTAGCTTGGGCTCGGTTTTCCTCTTTCTTGATAACCTGCTTAAAGATTTCTTTACTATATTGTTCGTTTAGTGTGTCTGCATCTTTATCTAGTGAATCATTATTAACCGTTTTTAAATTATTAGTTAATTTATCATTAGTTAAAGTGGCAATCAGAGGATACTCGAAAAGGTCGATCATTTCATTCAGAGCAAAAGGAAGTACAACATTGGCTACAATTTCATAGTATTCTGGCGTAAGGCCATCAGACGACTCTAGGGACTCGAATTCAACGATAAGAGACTCAGAGGACTTGAGATAGGTGGACACAAAGGGGCGCGGGACCAATCCAAGCTTGGTGATCATCTCTTCTTTGCTCGCGGACGGACCGGAGAGAGTCTCCCAATTCTTCAGGGACATTGTAGACTGCATGACCATGGCTCGGGGATCTGAAGATTTCTGTCCTCCCGCTTCAATTACTGCAATTATTTCTTTCAGTGAACCCAGGTCGATCAAATCTAGAATTTAAACTTCTTTCCCAAACATCTGCTGTATGACGGGTCTGTCCCACTCATCTAGAGAGAACTCTGGAGTCTTGGCCTTTGGTATAACCAGTTCAAACTCAGTCTTTGTGGCCTCTTCGACAGTCGGGACGGGGGACCAAACCACATGTTCAAAGTAACAGCCCCAAGTACTGTACGAGACGTTGAGTCGTAGGCCTTGACAGTAAGGGAGGAAGGCTTCACGTGAGTGGGCTTGATGCCGAGCAGGCTCATGATCTTTGCTGGGAAGATGTTCATTCCAGACCCGTTGTGGACCAGGACCCGAGGGAGGTGCCGTTCATCTAACTGGACTGTGATGAAGAGAGGTTCATTATGATCGGCTCCAAACTGGGGGAGATCGAGGTCTGTGAAGGTGACTATGTTTCCGTAATGGATGTTCCCAATTAGTTGTACCACGTCGTCAGGGGTGGCATCGATAGGAACTAGTGTGCGGGCCAGACTTTCTTCCAATTTCAACTTATGAGGATAAGATGAAGTGAGTAAGGACCAGAGAGAGATGTTGGCTTGAGTCTGCTCCAACTGAGTCAGCACATGATCTTCTTTTTCGGGGTCGGGAGTTTCGGCTGTCTTGGCATAAGGATTACGGTTCACCCTCGGTGCCTGATCTGCTGACTTCTTTTCTGTTTTGGGATTTCCCTAGAGGATTTTCCCGGATCTGGTCAACAGATTCAATTCTTCCTTTGGTTTATCTGTTCCTTCCTTACAGTATTCTTTCAAAGCTGCTAGGGTCAACGGAGGAGCTTGCTTGGCAACTGGCCACTGGCTCTGCTGATCTTGTTACAAGTTTCCCGGAGCTTGGCAATGGTGAGGGGCTGAGCTTGGGGATAGTGAGTATTACTGGCTTCTGACTGGGCAGCCTTCCGGATCACTTCCCAAGTTACGAGTTTCTGAACCAAGGAATGTGCTGTCGTTTCTTGAATGGCCCATAGGGCTAGGGCTTCTTCCGATTCATCCTCATCCTTGTGATCATGGTTTATATTGTCCAAGGCTTATTTGAGCTTGCCCATAGTTAACATGCAGTAGGAACTATTACCTCCAGGGATTGGTGGCCTCTCCCCTTCTTCTCCGGCTTTATACAACAGTCATGGCTGCCTTTTATAATACTCAGCACTAGAGATTACTATGGTGTTCATTACGGGAGGAGCATCTGGTATCATGCCGGTGTCCAACACCTCTCTCAGAGCTGCGATGCACTCGGGAAAAGTGACTTCTTCCCTGGTAATCCTAACGAGGATTGTTACCTTGCCTCCAGGTGGGCTTGATCTGACAATGGTTACTTTTTCATTGGGGAGGATAGGGGCCAGTCTTCCTTTCTCTTGCAGATTTTCAACTATCTGCTTAGATAGGATGCTCGAGAATCCTTTCCCCAAAGTATGTTAAGCAGTGTTAAACTCCACAACATCTACATGTTCAGCTTCGGGAAAATCCATGGCTTTCATATCTTTGGTCACATTGTCGTCCCCCTTTTCCGCTGAAATTTCTTCAGTCTTCGGGCTATCAGATATTCCGAATGATACTTCCTCATCAGCTTCCATCTCAGCGTACACCTTTTTTCTCTTGCATTTGCAAGTAGGGAAACCACAAGTGAAGGATTGACAATGCTCGTTCTTATGGCCCATCATAGCGGCTCGCGACACCTGAGTCCAAATGAGGGGTACTCGGGGTCCATTTCCAGATATCGGGTCTATCAAGAAGGCATCATGCTAGTCTGTAGGTATGAAGGAAATCGGAGTGGCTTCTAGATCCATAACCCTTTTTAGCGATTCCAAGCACTCGTCGCATCCGAGAGGTTCAATAGTGACTCTCAAGACCGTGATGACATCGGTTAGAGGGGAGGAAGAAAGGGATCCAATGACGTTTACCTACTCATTGTCTGCCGGAGGCTTAAAGTTTCCTTTTTCGACCAGCACTTCAATGAAATTTCTCCACTCGCCTACCAGTTCTTCATAGGGGACATTATGCTCCAAAATCTCAGATTCATATTCTTCTTCAAACGGGTTGGGCTGCTCCTCATCCTCCGATGTATTTGAAGTTGGGCAGTGACCACAATCACATCTTGAGAGGGGCTCAGCATCGAGATCAGTTTCCATTGATTCCTCATTCGTATTTTCTGGTGGACCTTTGTCGTCACTAGCTGACAACCACCCATTGCTTCGGGCGTTCATGCTGTCATTTTCGGTGTGGTCTTTCCAAACTGATTCTGGGTCTTGAGCCTCAATTGATTCTTCGCTTTTGCCACTATTACTGGAGTCATCACCCCATGTTACATGAATTTCGGCTAAGATAGAACGCTGCCCATTGCTATCAGGGGAGGATAGGTATGTGCAACCACATAAATTGTCGTAGGCTCCCAACGTTGGAGGCGCCACTTGCGACCTGGCCTCTCCTCATAGGAACTGAGGGGGAAGAGTAGGAGGTGGCAATACATATTCGACTCCAGGCAGGATATAGAAGCGATTCTCCTCATCTGATCCTTCACCTTCGCTGTTATCAGGACAACATTCGGCTTCCCCCAGAACCATTTTGCAGAAGTGTATTAGTTCGAGGTGTGCTTCAGCCTCTTTACTAATATGCCCCAATACAGATGTCCGCCTGAAGCTCTTTTGCTCAATCTTCTTTGAGTTCTCTAGCCATCTCTTGTAAATGGTCTTCTCATAGTTTGATCTGAATAGCCCCAGTTCTTCAGCATCAGCTATTTCTCTCTTTGAGATGTAGCAAGATTCATATTCTTGCAAGAAGCTGCTAACATGGGACAAGGGAGGATTAGTTTGTTCATCGTTCTCAAGGCTGGGAGGAGACCCAAATTCATGATCATCGACAAAGTTAATCATGGGCACTCGGGAGTCCTCATTTGCTTCCTCGGTTGACTCTTCTGGGCACGTTTCTTGAATAACATCCAAATTTTCCCTAGCATGAGAGGGTTCTCCAATTTCAATCATATTCACCCAATTGT
Organism: Adenophora triphylla var. japonica; assembly: GCA_022495995.1. Taxonomy (NCBI): domain Eukaryota; kingdom Viridiplantae; phylum Streptophyta; class Magnoliopsida; order Asterales; family Campanulaceae; genus Adenophora; species Adenophora triphylla. The sequence goes on from JAFEMH010003385.1 coordinate 229,482, forward strand.
TGTTTCTTGGGAATGGGTTGTTAACTGTATTGGGCCCTTCAGGTACCTCCAGCTTACCCTTTTCAATTAATCCTCGTATGGCCCTCTTCAAAGTTATACAATCGTCATTAAGGTGCCCATGGTACTGTGAAAAGCATACTATTTAGTAGTGTCCAAAGGGGCGTTGGGATCCTTAGGTTGATAATTGTCCAAATGCCGAATAAAGCCCTCTTTGACCATTCCCCTGAAAACTTCGCTCAAGGGCATCCTGATGTTACTGAACTTTATATTCTGAGGTTTGGGAGTCTCGACTTTCCTTGGCATGAAAGGAGTGGTATTGCTGCAATTCTCACCCACAAAGTTAATTGCTTCTTTGCCCTTGGGCTGGGCGGGAGCAGGATTTGGCTCGGTACCGGAAGGTAAGGGCAGCAGCTTGTTGCTGATTGTAAGCCTTCTCAAATTTAGCCCCAGGGTTGACCATGGCACGCAGATCTGGATACGGGAAATTGCTGAGGGACGTTCTTAAGTGAGGCTTCAAGCATGACTGAAAGATGTCCAACTGTTCTTCATCAGAAGGAGGAATGGCCATTTCGCTCAACTTAAGGTTCCAACGTTTGTAAAAATCACCGATGCTCTCGTCAGGGCGTTGCATAGTTGTTTACAAGTCTACCCGGTTTGTCTCCCATTCCTGGTTGGCTTTGTATTTTTCGGTGAAGGCGTTGGTGATCTGTTCCCAAGTGGACCTGGACTCGAGTTTCAACCGGAAGAACCACTTTAGAGCCCCCAGCTTTAAGGAGAGGCTGAAGTAATTAGTTAAACTGCTGATTCGTGCACCCTTTGGCTTTCATGGCTAGGGTGTAGGTGTCAAGGTGGGTTTTGGGGCATGTAGTTCCATCAAACAGTTCCAAGCTAGGCATCATGAACTTGTGAGGTAGAGGCACAATAGAATTAGGATCTATGGGCCGGAGGACAGCCTTCTTTCCTGTAAGTTCGGCGATCTGCGCTTTCATTTCCTTATGTTGTTCCATGAACCAAGTCAGATGAGGGTCCAGTGGCTGAGCCGGAGTGTTCAAACCAGTGACCGAGATGGAGAGAGGAGTTACCATTGGCGACACACTGGTGGAAGGGATAGCAGGGCCTGGGGCATAGGTGTAAACCTGACCTTGGCCTAAATTACCCTGGGGGGCGTAAGTAGGAGCATGTGCATAAGGATAGAACCCAGCGCCCTGCTGCTGATTTCCAATGGGCAAGGAGGGTGGAGGGAGACCAGAAGTGGTCGGGTAGCTCGGGTTCCTGGGGTGAGACTCATAGGGAAACTTAAATGCGGGTCGTGGCCCTTGGTTTTTGAACTGCATGCCTGGCTGGGGTGATGGTGTATAACCGGGAGGATACTGTGGTCCCAATGATTCTGATGAGACAGGGATGGGAGCTTGCTGGCCTATAGGGCCTTGAGTGAGGAACGGGTTTGTGGAGGCTGGTGAGGCACTGGGAGCTGCTGGACCAGTATCTTTCTGAGGAGGGACACCTGACTGCTGTCCTAAGCCAAACTGTGGCGGCGACATTCCAGACTATTGTTGCGACACTCTAAGCTGTTGCTGTGAAGGCCCAAACTGATCTGCGCCAGACTGCAGATGGACCCCAGCTCGCTGCGACATTCCAAGGTGCCCCCAACCATGAGAAGACATTCCATACTGACTTTGTTCCCACCGAGGGATGAAAAACTGACTTGTCGCGCCGGACTGTACAGGGCCACTGGACTGTGGCCGAGGAACTGGCTGACCCATAGGTCGAGGAGCATGGGCTCCGGCGGTGGTCCCATAGGAGGCTGGTGGTGGCATCCTGGTGTAGTCTAGGCGACTGAGAGTGGGATTAGGGTCCTCTTCCTCCTCTACGGTGAAAGTGCCATTGGGGTTGAGACTGGCGGCCAAGCCGTGACTCCTAATAGCCTCTAGAAGGCTGTTCATCTGAGCTTCCTGTCGCAGTCTCATCTGTTCTGCCAACTGATTCCACTGATGTTCTGTCTGAGGAGTCTCGGGAGGCGGAGTGGTATTTTCCCCATTGTTACCAGCTGACGCAGACATTCTGAAAGCAGGAGTTGAAGCGAATAATGAAGCTGATGATGCGCTTGATTCTTCACAACTGACCAGACGGTGACCCGGTATCCGTACCCAAGCTTTGCGAGGTGCTGCGGGAGGAAGATATAAGGGAGGTTCAGATTTTGGGAGTTGAAAATGGGTAGGTTTTTGGGCTCAGGGCTCATGCAAAATGCAGTTATTTGTTTGAATTTACTTAAAACGCGTTTTCTTAAACCCTATGTGGTTGGGAAAGATTGCTCTTTTTTTTACTACTCTAAGTCCTGGATCAGTGGGACCCATCACTACGCCTATAGACCCTCAACCTGTAACCTCGAACAAGGGTTCCATAGGGAAAGCGGGTCCCACCAATCGAAAAGGAAAATGGACCTAAGGTCTGGCGAATGATGAAGTCTTAACGCGCACTCGATGCAAATTACGGACAAAGCCAACGTCGAGGGTCAAGATCGAGTCGAAGTTGCCTGACGAAAAGTCGGCATGACCTTGACTGAAAAGCATCCACGAAGGATCTTAACTCGTCATTGGTTAGGCGGTAATTAAACATGGACTGGGCGTTAATCCTTGATGACTCGGTGTCACACCGGGAGCCGGCGCATAAGCCGTGCGGGTCAAAGTCAAAGTTCGAGCGCCAGTCAAGATCGAGTCAAAGTTCATGACGGAAAACTGGCATGACATCGACTGATTTAGGCCCACGAAGGTTCCTGACTCGGCACGTTGACTAGGGTTTGATCGACACGAGGTATACACTGACCCCTCCTGACAAGGACCAGACCAAAAACCAACCAAGTCTCGGACAAAAATGTGTGTCACAGACAAGTGCAGGGTAGACATGAGGGTACACCAAGGGCTATTTGGGTCATCCCGTGCTCACACCGAGAGGCGTAGTAAGGCCTCCCGGGCTGCTACTGAGATTTTCCCAGGTTAAGGACGTAGTGTGCAGTGTACGATCAACGTGCGCGTAGTGTGCGGCAGTCTAAATTCTTTTTAGAGAAAAAACAGGAATTTTCAAATCCGTCTTAAAGGCATGATGCATGCGAAAGATTTTTTTTTTGAAAAGAATTTATTATTTTTTTTGAAAACATTTTTGAAAGCACATAAAATTTGAATAGTTAAAGGCATTGGTCCGACAATCAAACTTTGACTTTTTTCCGGCACGGTCAAACCGATAACAACACATCATGGGAAAGCAAATATACACAAAGAAACACACACACAAAGGTTTCGAGCGTTGGGACGGAAGCTTGACCCACAAAATCCTTTTTTTTTTTGAAAAAGACAAGTTTCATATTCTTTATTTTTGAAAAACATTTTTTTAAAAAGCTTATTAGTCCCCAGCGGAGTCGCCACTATGATGTACCCGATTACCTTGGCGCCCGACAAAAACCTTTTGGGAAAAGTTTTGTGAAAATTAAAGATTTTTTGAAATGGGATTAATCTTTATCGGACTTTGAAAAATCAACGGAGTCGCCACGCCATTTTAGTTTAGGGGCCTAAACTTTGAAAAATGCCAAAAATTAGAGAAATGAGTCCGGAGGTCACGTTACACTCCGGGAAGAACGTTTGGCGTTCACCTGAAATGCCTCGTATGACGAGTCTTCCATACTCAAAACTTTTTTTGTGTGTGTGTGTATGTGTTTCGAAAAAGATTTTGAATTAAAAGGGTTTTCTGGAAATAAAAGAAGTCTAAGGGACTGGACTGGAAAACAGCTTGAAAAACAATGACTAAACTGGAAAATAACAGAAACTGGAAACTGTTTGCAGATGACAATGTCATCTGCGTGGATGACTTTGTAGTGCAAGTTCATCCACGCGGATAGGGCTGCAGTCTCAATATTTTACAATTTCCTAATCAGTCACTGTAATTTTCAGAAACTTAACTGGATTTACAGAGACTTAACTGGAAATATAACTGTAAGGCAGAAAATAAAGGGATGCTTGGATTTTTTGGCATCCATGCTTGTCCTCTCTTTCCCTAGACTTTAATTAGTGGTCATTAGTGATGAATCCACTTAATCAAGCCATCCCGGGGGTACATTAGGACTTTGCAAGCATTTCATTTGCTAGGGAAAAGGGGGATTTTGACATGAAAAGTAAATTAACAAGAAAGTTAGGTCAAGATGTATCAACTTTAGAGGAAGATCTCTAAGGTCGTCACAAGAAGAACCATCCTTGAGATCTATAATCAAGTGTATCTCCTACATCTTGTGTGAGCTAAATATGTAAGTCTTAAGGATGTTCATCCATGGAAATGGTTCCAAGGTGAATATCTTAGACTAAAGGGGAGGGGGACATTTGCAAGGAAAGTAAAGACTATGGACCCTTTGGAGTGATCATCTATAGAGATGGACTCCAAGATGACCACATCCTAGGTCAAGTAATCAAGTATAAACTAGGAATGTAAAGGGGGACATGGGGGAATAACATAATAAACAATATGAATCCTTATAGAGAATCATCCATGGAGATGAACTCCATGGAGATCCTCTTGGATCCTTAGGACAAAGGGGGAAGGGAGGTAAAAAACAAGTAAACCAACAATTCTACATCATTTATGTATGAAATGTATGTATGAATGAAGGAGATTTGAGTAAGGGATATGAGGGTTTTACCAATGTTTCTTGGGTTGGTGTTTAGGGTTTGAATGATTTCAAGGCTTAGGAAGGATTTGGTGTTGAATTTGGTGTTGGATTTGGTGTTAAGTTTGAGTGGTGGGAGTGTTTAGGGTTGTATTGAGTATGAATTTCGGTAGAGTAACGTTAGGAAATGGAATTTCTTGGCCTCTTGAAACTGAGGGGGAAGGGCTGTATTTATAGGTTGGCCAGGGTACAATCTTATCCGCGTGAATGAAATTGAGGCTACAATCTCATCCGCGCGGATGGGATCAATAGCGTGCCTGTTTTGGCAGAAAGTTGTTTTGGCTGTTCTCCCTTGGTCATTCTCTTCTTTTTGGGAAATGACACATTTCCAGCGAAGTTCTAGGCTTTTTTGTTATTCCTAAGAGGTCCTTCCTCATTCAAATTGTCTAAATAATGTCCGAAATACCCCTAAATGATTATAAATCATTAAATTGAGCTGACGAAACACTAACGATCCAAATTGGGGCACTTACAAGTGGTTGGATTTTGCGAGCTGTTCCAACCACTGCTGGATGTGATTTCAAGAGCCGAACGAGAATGAATACCACACAGAAGAGTCAAGACCAGGCTCCCTAATGGAATGTTTAACCGATCCATTCCGGAACGAGCGAATTGGTACAGAAGTTGTAACATGGGAAAACAAAAGAAAACACGACTTATTTGAATAACCCGATGACCTACCAATTGTAGAAGTAGGATTTTTGGCAAGCAATAAGCACTTAAATAATACAATTCAAGTGTACCATCTTCTTGCTCATTTTGATGAACTAAACCAGATAGTTATATGAGTGAAAGAAACGACTTATAAATTTGCAGTAAAAGGTTGATTCTCATTACCTATGTACAAGAGTTAAGTAAAAGGAAACATAAGCATTAGAGGCTGTTTACCCCAAGAATGGTTGATTAGTCATTATGTCTTGAAGCGGGTTCAAAAGATTAACCGTATGGGTTTTGACTATCTATTAGAGTACATATTACCCTAACATGGATTAAAAAAATGAGTGGATAGTTATGAACACCAAGATACACAAAGGATTCGTAATAGGGATTATGTAAGATATTCAACAGTATTTTTCTGCGCATAAAAGGAATTCAAATTGGGGCTTTAAATTGGTAGAAATCATCAAGGAGTACTCCTAACGATCTGCGAGCAAGCTGTTGAGCGGCGCTGGCATATTACTGATCGCTCCATGCGAGGAGAAATTTTCTTGAGCCTTGAGATTCAAGTTTGAAGCATCAAACAATCAAGCCGAGTACGAAGCAATCATCGCAGGCATGGAGTTGGCCAGAGATTTGGGGATCCCAAATATCGAAATAAATAGTGACTCCCAGCTCATAGTAAATCAAATAAAAGGAGAGTATGACACAAACAACCCAGTCCTAACTAAGTACTGTGGTCTAGCAAAATCCCTTCTCAAAAACTTGGAATACTATGAGCTAAACCAGATAATGAGAGAGGGCAACGCAGAAGCAGACCTCCTCTCCAGAATCACCGATCAAGAAATAAAAGACTTAGATGCGGACTGTCAAATCGAGTTCGCAGAAGCGCCTGCTATAGATCGGATTCAGATCAACAACATTGAGGATCAAGAAAGGGAATGGGTAGATGAAATCCGAGATTACATCGAAAAAGAAACCCTCCCCAAGAATCAGGCAAAGGCTAGACTCATCAAAAAGGTGTCCATGAAATACACAATCCTAGATGGAATATTATATCGGCGACCATTCACCAAGCCTTTGTTCAAATGTGTAAAAACTCATATGGTCACCAATCTACTTTATGAAGTCCATGAAGGAGTCTGTGGCGGCCATCAGGTGCTCGCACCCTCTCAGACAAGATTAAATTTCAAGGGTTCTATTGGCCGACCATGAGGAGGGACACCGAGGAGTACGTGAGAAAATGTGGTAGTGTCCATGGACTATTTCACAAAATGGAGAGAGGCTAAAGCCTTGGCCACTATTTCTCAATTTCGTCCACGATCACATCTGGTGTCAATTTGGGGTTCCAAGAGCAAAAGTCTCGGAAAATGGCACTCAGTTTGCTGCAAAATTCACAGCTGAATGTGAGAGAATGAAAGTCCAACATCGCCAGTCCGCAGTAGCTCATCCTCAAGGAAACGGTCAGGTGGAAGGTGCGAACAAGTTAGTTCTCTACACCCTAAAGAAAAATTTGGAAGGACGAAGAAGATGCTGGTTAGACGAGCTCCAGACCGTGCTATGGGTTGTCCGCACCACGGTCAGAAATTCAATGGGAGAAACCCCTTTCTCGCTCACATATTGATCAGAGGTAGTTGCTCCGATAGAGTAGCCCTCCCCTCCTACAGAGTCACTTACTTCGATGAGTCTCAAAATGAGGCCAACAGAAGATGCGACCTGGAAGAAAAAAGGATGCCGGCAAGAGAAAAAATGGTGAACTAAAACAGAAAGCCAAGAAGCATCATGATAAAAGAGTTAGAAAAAGAAGCTTCTCAGTAGGATATTGGGTGTTAAGAAATGTTGAGGTACAAGGGACCCAACCCGGCTTCCACAAACTCTCCCCAAAATGGGAAGGCCCGTATCAAGTTACCCAAATAATCAAGGAGGGAACCTACAAATTGCGGACAAGAGAAGGAAAAGACCTCAAAAACTCTTGGAACATCGATCACCTTAGAAAGTACTACTTTTAATCGATGTATTGTAAAAGGATGATAGAGGTAACAAATATATAAAAGGCAAGACATTTTTTGCATAAACTGCTATAAACCTAGGAAAGCACGAAAGCAATATTCTCACAACCGAAATGGCAAAGGTGAATGCCCGCAAAAAAAAAGAAGAAAAAAGCGGATGCCAGCACACGATTTTAAACCTGCTGATGCACAGTGATCTCTTGATCGCAGACCGCATGCCCGCAAGGATGCCAGCACTGGTCATAAACCTGCTGATGCGCGTAGGCCTCATTGGCTATTGATCGCACGCCTAGATGTACAAAGGCCAATCTGAGCCCGTACACGATTGCGAACAAGACTCTCAGAGTCCAAAAGCGTGAACCACCAATAGTTAAAACCTGCTGATGCGCATAGGCCTTATTGGCTGTTGATCGCACGCATGTATGTACAAAGGCCAACATTGAGCCCGCACATGATCGCCACAAGACTCCAAAGAGTCCAAATCGCGTGAACCACCAATAGTAGATACAGACGCCAGTACCGGCCTACTCATGCTGATGCGCGGACTAGCCTCACGACCACAATCTGCATGCCCGCATGAAAGCAGCTTGCCTTGACTCTTTCAAATTACGCCACGGATTTAAAAATCTAGATAAGCGTAAATGGACGAGAGTGATCAAAAAATTCTAAATCCAAAATAGACAGAGTGGGGCTAAAACCTCGACGTGAAAAAAAATCCATAACAAACTCTTGATCATAGAGAAAAGGGCTAACTCTCATGAAAAACTTAGAACGATTTTTAAACAAAGAGTTATCAACTCATAAACGCGGTCAACAGGCATTACAATGCCCGCGACCATGGCATTGAGTCAAAAGAAATTATTCTAAGTCATATAAAGCTTAAATAAGGAAAAGCAAGAATGCAAGCTAAAATAAAGCCTTGGTATCATTATCAAAAGTATTCAAACATTGCAAAAACTTAAAAGCAAGAATGAGACAAGAGTAATTCAAAAATATTTTCCATTAAATAGATCAAACAAGGTCCTAAAAATCTATTACAAAGAAAGGAAAAAGAAAATTCCTAAATCTAAGTTGTTGGCTGGGCAGATTCTGGGGCAGTTTGAGATTCAGGAGTTGGAGAAGGAAGATTAACAATTGGAGCTTGAGCAGGAGTTGGATCAGTAGTTGGAGTAGGAGCTGGAGCTGGAGCAGGTGCTGACCACGGCGTTAATATCTCACTAACCACAGGCCCGTTGGGAAACAGGCAAGTAGTAGCGACTTCTAATGCTAGCCCCTCCTGGCCAAATATTAAGTTACCGATTTGATCAATGAGGCCAGGAGTGGTGACCGCAGCGACAGTAGGCAAGGTGGAGGCTGCTGCTAACTCCAGATTGTCAATCTCCTCTTGAGCCAGAGGGACCAATGCATGCCCGGGCAGGCATTCTACATCTGTGGCGATCAAAGAGCCAATTATGGCCAATTGTTCCACAGAGAACTTGCCCGTAGTAGCAAAGTTCCTTAGCTGCGTCTTGCAGTCAGCCTCATACTGAGCGGTGGATTCCGCCAAGAGCTCGTCCTTATACTCTTGGGAGTTTTTAATCTCCTCAGCACCTTCCTTGCGGGTAGCGGCAAGTTGGGCATCTTTCTCCAGCTGGAACTGCCTCAGAGGAAGCATCTATTCGGAAATTTTATCCACTTGAGCCTCCAAAGACATAATTTACTTCTTGGAGGCCTCCAACTTGTCCGCGTACTCTACCACCCTCTTCTCAAGCATATCCTTCTGCCCGCGGAGCTCATCCCACGTTCCTTTTGCCTTCTCCAAAGACTTATTGGCCACATCGAGCTGGCCGCATATTTTCTTCAGTTTGGCCTCCTTCTCAGCCAGAGACTCTGCCAGAGCCTTACTCTTCTCCTTTCCCTTCACCAAAGCCTTTGACCTTTCAGCCAAAACCTTGGACTGATCGGACAGACTATTGGCCTGCTCGTCAGATATCTCCCTTAGCCTCATGGCCTTATTGCCCAGCTGCAAATAAGAGAAAGTCTCGATCAACGATCAAACAACCATGAAAAAAGAAAAGTACGGAAGTAGAAATGTAAGTAAAAGGTTACCTCAGTGACCAGTAAGCCAATGTCGCCACTTAGACCGGAGGCATTCTCCTTGGCCCTAACATTCTTGTAAAAGTCAGGGGCGTAGATCCTGTTCAAAAGACCAAGACCTACTATGGTTGAAACCCTCCGCAGGGATACAGATCCACCCCCTTGATCGAAGGCACATCCTCAAGTTTGTTCTTTAGGCCCCATGCAGTCTCACGTGTGCCTGCGGGTAGGAGGGGATAGGAAAGTGCATATATAGTAGCCCCTCTAGCAGGGGAGTTGGAAGTTGGGGGAGGAACCACATCAGGCCGTTAGGTCCTTTGTTGTTTATCCCTGCCCGCACCTTCGGTTTCAGTGCTAGCCCGCTTCCTTAAGCGATCAAAATGGTCGATGGAAATGGTGCATCAGGAGCCGGACTGCGATCACGGCTAGACTGTGGTGGTGGCCCTTTGGGAGGCAGATCCTTGGCCGCTGGAATTCCTCAGGCACCAGCTAGCAGGGCACCAGAGTTTTTATTTACCATGGGCAAGGAAACACCATCAACAGGAGTTTTTTTCAAGGCTGATTGCCTGGACGCTTCCTCCTGAGCCACTTGGTGTGCCTTGGACGCCTTAAGTTGCAGAGGGTATTGCTTGGGGGCCATATTTGGATCTGCTGGATATGTTTTCAAGAAAAGAAAGCAACTGGTTAGACCGCAGTTCAGAAAAAATCAAAAAGCTTAGAGAAAACATTTCATATCAAAGACAGGAATAGAGTCCGATCCAAGCTGGAGGCTCGCAGACCGCACCCATCATGCACGTCTTGCAGTTGGACTCAAAATCAAAAAATTCGTGAACCCTCCAGTTAGGATCACGAAGCTGGGGCTCAATAGCCATCCAGGGGGGCATAATAGCTACCTTCTCTTTGAGGCGCCACTCCCGAGAAAATCAGCAGGGGCACACTATTGATGATCGCGCCATGTTAAAAATTGGCTGCACCTTCTCGATCACGAACTAGGCCAGATGGATAACAATTACAACTTGTAGGGCCTCAGATTCGGACAGGCTGGGGTATGAGCTAGCAGAAACCGTAACTGGAACGCACCTTCTAGGCTCGAGAAATTCCACCAAAATCTTCTCTCAACGACCATAATATTCTTCTGATTCCATTGATCGAATTTATTTGTTGGGGCAGAAAAGGTGCGGGCAGAGTTATTCTTGGTTTTCAGGCCAAGGTTGCCATTGGTGATTTGGTTAGAGTAAAAGGCATAAAGCCCAGAAAGGGAAGGTTCAAAGCCTAGAACCCTGCACACCACAATGAAGGAGACAAGAGCTCGGATAGTGTTTGGGGTTAGGTGCATAGGGAGGCATCGGTTAAAGTAAAGGAATTTGGTAATAAAAGGGTCAAGGAGAAGTCTCAGTCCATTCTCAAACTGGACCCCATAAACATGCAAGATTTATTATCCCCGCGGACATCGGCTATAGTCTTCGGCCTCAGTTTTCCCTTCACCTCTAGCAGATCAAGCTTGCGTACATGGAAGGAATTGGGATCAACACCATAGGTGGTGTACAGCTCCGTCTCCCAGTCCAGACCGGGCGCATTCTTTTTCATCCTCTGGCCATACCCAGAGGTTGAGGCCCCAACATGACTCTTGCCACGGGCAGCATAATTCTCCTCCTCGGGTCCCTCAGCAAGGGCATTAACTATCTCAGTTGCCTGCTGCGCCATGCTCGCCGCCATGCGGTCTAAAACCTCGCGGTCATCCTCCTTGGTCTCCGAGGTATCAGAGCCAAAGAGACCAGTAGATGATCCCATTGATGGCTCCCCTCCTCCTTCAACTCCATCCACCTCCATGCTTGCGGGCTCATCATCACTACTTTCTAAATTTACCACCGGTAGAGGCTGGGCCTCAGTTCGGGTGTTGGGGTAAATGGTGTTCAAAGGTTCCACATCCAGGGGATGATTCAGATCAGCCTCGGGCACACCAGTGGCATCAGGGGCCACATTCACCTCGGTCTCGTCCATTAGATCAACTTTCTCCTAGTCAGTTGGCCCTACACCAAGAGGATCTACTCTAGCTCTCCTCACCAATTAATGACGTTCAACGCCTAGTCTCTCTCCTGGGGAAACCTGAACAACACCGCCATTAAAAAATTCCTCAAACGGCGTACATCCCCCAATACCAACATATCATCGTTCAGATGCAACCTTTTCTTGGCTTCCCACAGCCGGGGTGGGACCCAATTTCCCCGGTCATAATAGATCGAGAAATAGGCAAAGGCCTCTAAGGATAGCCTAATCCAAGAATGGGCCACTTTCCTATAAATACCCCCCCCCCCCGATTTCTTGCAAACGGCGAAGGTATCAAGAGTCATGCCATTACCCAACTCTAGAGGTCATTTCATCCTATAAGTCATCCTAAGAAATAGAAGTAAAGATGGAGAAGGAAATGAAAACAAACTTACGAAAAAGATTGAAGGAAGAAAATGTTGAAGGAAGCAGAAGACAATTTCTCTCTCTCTAAACAAGTTGAAATTCTGAAGGTGATAAAAGAGTTTGAAGGAGGAAGGGTTTGATATTTATAGGCCTACCTATACGGGTTGACCCGTATTAAATAGACCATAAGCCGTTCCCCTCGAATCACGAATCGGCGTCATCGTTTTAAATTTCAAATTATTGGCGGTTGGCATTTATGGTGCCTCTTGACATTCAGACACGTATTATCCGTACCTGACACGCGTTGGCACTTCGACAGTCAAGGGGTCCACTCGAACCGGGAAGCAGACCAAAGCTTCTACCAACTTCTACCTAACTCCCCTCACGTGCTCCTCACATGTACCATATATAAGGGAGTCTAAACAAAAACCAGCGAAAAAACACAACACTTGTGGCCGCATCAGCGATCTGACCGCACACTGAGCTTAGCATAATTATCTCCTCGCTCAGACATGAATGGATCCTCGCTCAAAGTTAGGGGCCACTGATGAGCCCGGATATATCAGATCGGGCCCAAAGCTCAATCTGGCCCCGAGGCCCAACATGACGTGACATATCATAAACCGTGATCCCCTAAAGACCGCCAGAGTCAAGACTGTGGATAGCTAGAACGCTAAAGTCAAAACCGCGGGCAGGTATTGTGAATGTGTGCCCCAAATTTTGGTGTATTGGAAATTCACGCGAGTTTGAAGACATCCGGTTTAATTTGAAAAAACGGAGTTGCCACGCCATTTTGATTACCTCAAAACTTTGAAAAAAAGGTTTTATGGGTTCGGAGGTTAAGTTACCCCTTGGGAAGAATGGATCGTCGTTCACCCAAGGTGCCTTGCCGAAGCAAGTCTCCCAAGATTTCATTAATTGTGCTTGCTTGCGTGCTTTCTTGTGTGCATGTGTTTGAAAATAAGGGGGGGGGGGAATGTCCCAAGTTGTCTTTCGGACGTACAAACCATTTATTGGTTGTCGCTCGGGATTCCTTGGAATTTTATGTATTCGGGATTATGATCCCGTCCTCATCTTGGACTTGTGATCACCGCATTTTTAACCTCGGGACTTGCGTGATCGAGAGAATGACTCCCTTTATAGTCAAAGATGAGGTTCTTTAGAAAAGGAGGGTCCTTAGCCCATCAATCCTACGCTTTAAGACGGTCGAGCTCATATAGATGCTGCATACTCATCTTAAGAGATAATTGGAGATATAAGGTTCAAGGTTGTCCCTTTCTAAAGAGATAATGAAACCTTTATGGAAGAAACGATGTAAAGATAGGATCTTTACATCGGTCCGTTCCGAGTTTGCTAATGGGGACGTGGGGGAATGTATGTAAAAATGACATTTTAGTAAAAAGATGACATTTTGGGTTGCAAAGGATGCTTTTGATTGTAAAATGGTGCTTTTTTAATTTAAAGAAATGATTTTTATGCAAAGGATTCAATTTTATGGGAAAAATAGCATTTGAGGTACAAATGATGCATAAAGATGTTATTTTGAAAGCAAAAGATTCATTTTTATGTATGAAAATGAGTTTTTGGGTGCAAAGGATGCATCTTTAATGTGAAAAGAGATTTTGAATGCAAATGATGCAATTTTTATGCAAAAAGAATGATTTTAATGCATGAAAATGGGCTTTAGGTGCATAGGATGCACCTTTATGTATGAAAATGGTATTTTAATGAAAAGATGTCATTTTATGTATGAAGAGACTATCTAAATTGCAGATAGACATCAGATTATAGCATGATGAGGGTTAAAATCAGATTAAAGCTTGAAAATATGAAGTTTCTGCAAACTGGCCATGTTTGTCGCGTGACATAGGCTGCCTATGTCGCGTGACATAACTAGCCACTTTGCAGAGACCTTTCAGCTGGGATTTGTAGAGGTATCAAGGCACCAATATGGCAAAGTTACTTCATAAACAGATCTCAGAGAGCAAGTTTGTCAATGGTGAACACTTCAAGAGGGTGTGGATATGCGGGATCCACACTCATCTCGAGTGTTCATGCAAAACCAAGTCAAGCCGGAGCCTCTACATGAAATGATATGGAAAATGGATATGGATCTAAGCAATATAACACTAAAGCATGCACCTTTAATCAGAATACAACATTATTAACGCATTTAGCATAGAGATTTCACATATAATGAAGATAGGGAAAGGAAAAGGGTAGAAAATCGTTACCCTTGAAGACCAGGACTCCCTATATCAAGTTAGATATAGGGGCCTTCAAACAGCAACCTCCGAGGAGTGAGATCGAACCTTGGTTCAATGAGAACCTTTGTTTCTTGATGTGTGTGGGAAGTGTGTGTGTGTATTGGTTGAATGGTGGGTGATTTGGAGGGTTAGTGTGTATTTTAGGGGGGTATGTGAGGAGAAGGGATGCTTCTGGGCGTATTCCCTATAGAAGGGGACTGAGGGGTGAAATAGAGGTGTCTAAAATGAGAGGTGAAGGCCTCTATTTATAGGCTGCCTGCATGGGCTTATTATGACATAACAAGCCATAACCGTTTTTCTTCTAGAAACATGCAAGGTGGCAAGCTTCTAGAAGTCTTCATGGCCTATTATGTCGCACGACATAAGTAGCCACTTCCAGATTCTTCTAGAAACATGCAAGGTGGCAAGCTTCTAGAAGTCTTCATGGCCTATTATGTCGCATCTTTGACATAAGTAGCCACTTCAGATTCTTCTAGAAACATGCAAGGTGGCGATCTTCTAGAAGGGAATTCCTCATAAAATAAAAACGTGTTTCTTTGGCTCCAAGCAGTCCCTTCTCCCCTTAGGTGGTTTGGAACAGGTTAATTGTTCGGAACTCTAGGAAAATCCGGGGAATGCCGGAAAAATTACCGGAATTGTGGGAAAAGTGCTTAGGAAGGCATGAGCCAGATTTGGGTACTTACAGAAGTCCCTCGGCAACGTCACTTGCAGGGCGAGTGGGGTTGTCGATAGAAAAGGATCCAATCTGGCGAATGCCGAGACGGATTGGGTGACCAAGTTGGTCGAGTGGCTGGACCTTTTATGAAAGGCTACCTACGTATCCCGGAGGAATCAAGCCATAATCGTAGTTCGGAATCCACTGGGGAAAGGGGGCGTCATATGTGACAAATTGGCTGAACCTACAAGAGGCTACCTACGTATCCCGGAGGAATCAAGCCAGGTCATAGTTCGAGCTTTTACTTAATCGAAATGTTATTCTTTCATCTTGGAATAACGGAGATCAAAAGAGAGCGAAATGTTATTCCTTCAATCTGGAATAGCGGAGATCGCGAAAAAGGTCGAAATGTTATTCCTTCACCTTGGAATAACGGAGATCGAAAGAGAGCAAAATGTTATTCCTTCACCTTGGAATAACGGAGATCGCGAAAAAGGTCGAAATGTTATTCCTTCACCTTGGAATAACGGAGATCGAAAGAGAGCGAAATGTTATTCCTTCACCTTGGAATAACGGAGATCGCGAGAAAGGTCGAAATGTTATTCCTTCACCTTGGAATAACGGAGATCACGAAAAAGGTCGAAATGTTATTCCTTCACCTTGGAATAACGGAGATCGAAAAAGTGCGAAATGTTATTCCTTCACCTTGGAATAACGGAGATCGCGAGAAAGGTCGAAATGTTATTCCTTCACCTTGGAATAACGGAGATCGAAAAAGAGCGAAATGTTATTCCTTCACCTTGGAATAACGGAGATCGCGAAAAAGGTCGAAATGTTATTCCTTCACCTTGTAATAACGGAGATCGAAAAAGAGCGAAATGTTATTCCTTCACCTTGGAATAACGGAGATCTCGAGAAAGAATGGATTTTGTAAAAAAGTAGGAAGGACTCAATAATTTTTGTAAAGAAAAGTGGGACGTACCCGGATAATTTTTGTAAAGAAAAGTGGGACGTACCCGGATAAATTTTGTAAAGAAAGGTGGGACGTACCCGGATAAATTTTGTAAAGAAAGGTGGGACGTACCCGAATAATTTTTGTAAAAAAAAAAGTGGGACGTACCCGGATAATTTTTGTAATGAAAAGTGGGACGTACCCGGATAATTTTTGTAATGAAAAGTGGGACGTACCCGGATAATTTGAAAATAGAATTGAAAATGCCAAGGGCAAATAAAATGAGTCACAGAGGTAAATTTGTAAAATAGGCCTCGGGGGCACTGGAGGGAAAATTTGGTTGAAAATGATTAGAAATGCCAGGGGCATAAAGGGTAAAAGAGGCCTACGGGGGACAAAATTGTAAAATGGAGCTTTCAGGGGCAAAATTGTAAAAACAAGCCACAGGGGCTTAGTATGTCGCACGACATAATAGGCCAGTTTGACAGATTCATTTAAAATTCGCACAGTCGTCATTTAAAATTCAATTAGGCTTGAAATTGAGAGGGAGGCGACACCGAGAAGAAAGAGAAAGCAACATCAGAGGGAGATTTGAGAGGGATCGAGAGAAATCAAGCAATCTTTAGTTCGATTCAATTTGGAAAATGCCTCCTAGGCTCTATCCAACCAAAAGGGCTCCTCAACACGCCGAATTAGCTACTCGAAGGAAGGGGGTGCAGAGGAATCAAAGGCCCTTTCTTCCGGAAGCACGAAGAGGAGATTTCTACCCACAGCTCGATGAGCATACCTCGGATGTCAGGAAGAAAGATGTGGTAAGTAACCTAGGTTTTTTTTGAAAATTTTTGATTTGGGTGAAATCGATTCGAACTGAATGCCTTCAGACTATGCTATGAATTGAATCATGAACTGGCATGAAATCATAGATTGACCTAGGAAATGTGATGCTAAATGCATGCTATACATTGATATATTTTGACTTATTTTTTGCTTGAGATGATTTCAAGAAATAGCACGAGATATTTATACCTGTGCCATGTTTTCTTGCAGAGATTACGCACCCGTGGTTCCCCGGAGGTGATTGGCAGGCTATGGCAGAGCTTGCCGGGTAGCCAGGAGCAGATAGACTCGCCTAAGGGCATAATTTACGCCGCTGGGCTAGGGCAATTCTTTGAGATGGTGAAGGCCATTGGAGACACTCAGAGGAGTGTAGATTTGGTGAGGGATTTTAGAGAGTTTTGGTGGGATACCACCCATTCGTTCCACTTCTCTTGGGGTGAGACGACAGTCACGCCATTGGATTTTGCGGTCATCACAGGATTGCCTTTCACAGATGAGCCACTCTACATAGAGGAGCCTGCACAGGGAGCTGAGCCCCAGCCTATCACTAATGCCGATTTTATGAGTTTACATGGCTTCGTTCCCCAGATCAAGAAGGGGAATGGATATGAGTTAGGCGAGCTACATGGCTTGGTTGGGGAATAGAGTAGGGACTACATTGTAGTTGATGATCCTGTTGAGAGCCGGCTGAGAGCCGAGAGATTAGCGAGGGCTTTTGTATGGGTAGGCTTTTCGACATCTTTGTTCATTAACGGCGCCTCTCTTTGCCACGATTTCACTTTGGAGCTTCGAGAGCACAGGATGCTTTGTGGGGAATTTATCTGGGGTGAGGCTGGTTTAGCCGAGATGTATTTGGCTCTAGATGACGTCAGTAGAGGGAGGGCGAAGTATTTTACTTGCTGTCATCTGGCTTTTGAGGTATTCTCTCATCTTGACCTCTTTTCTTTTGCGCATTTCATTCTATCCTTTTTCCTTGTTTTGACTTCTTCTTCTTCTTTTCAGGCTTGGGCCTTTGAGTATTTTGGTTGTTACGAGTGGCAGATACAGGATGAGTTTCCTGCCACCACTTTTCCTGCTCTCGAGACGGTGGACGAAGAGTGCCGGGAGACAGACTAGGACACCGGAGGGTTCGAGGTGCGGGATTACGGCCTCGTATCATGATACGTTGATGTGCTTGAGAGGATTCCACAGAGGATGAGTATGTTCCCATGGGTGGCCGTTATGACGATCTGGATTTGGATCGTGCTGCGCACTTGACAGAGTGTCGCAAGCTGTTAGTGGGCTTGTCCGGAGATGCCTTGTACTTAGGAGAGAGAGTGTATAGACAGCATGGGCCCAATAGGCATGCTCGGATCCCTGATGATCCTCCAGCTAGGATGTGGCTGCCTCGCCAGTTGGCGAATGTGGATGCTTTGATCGTAGGCATGGCGGCACATCTCTTCACACGGGATGGGGATTACACTTTGTACGTGGCTAGGCATCTTCAGTCCCCACAGACCAGGGTTGGTTATGGTGCTCAGAGTGTGGGACCCTCGACTGGCTATGTGGCTAGACCTCCTTTGCCCCCGACTTTCATTGATTACCAGGGTGGCGGTCGCATGAGGCGAGCTCATATTGATATGTCACAGACTCACCCTCATCTGGTGCTCCCGCGAGGTTCTAGATCTGTAAGTACTGTTCCTTACGTCTTTTGGATTGATTGCATCTCTTTCTGTTATCAAGAACTGCATTCTGACACTTATTATGTCTGCTTGTAACAGGTGTCGGCTCAGGCTTACAGGCACTTGACCAGGGCTTATACCGGCGCTGTGGGCATGATTGGCAAGCTCCAGAAAGGTATGAGCTTTTGGAAGAATCAGTGCCGGTCGCAGGGTTCGATCGATATCTCTCCACCTGGCCAGCCGAGAAGGAAGAAGAGCCGCTCTGATGACGTGGGCACCAGCGGAGGCATTAGTGGACCGACGCCTCGGACGAAGAGGCCAAATGTGCCTCTTCACAGACCCATTGAGATTGATGATGATGATGAGGATGAGGATGGTGGAGCTGAGATGGCCACAGACTATGAGCTTGACTCTACTGTTATCACTGAGCTTGATGATTATTATCGCACGGAGACCATAGCCTATGAGGCACCTTCTGACGATCCCGACGATGAGCCCGAGGAGGTTGAGGATGATGGCGAGGATGAAGATGATGGAGAGGATGATGAAGAAGACTCAGAGTAGCCCCATTCCCCCTAGATATTTATGACTTTTTTGGTTATTTTACCCCTTTTGGGGAAAACATCATGTTATTTTTGCTATGCACATCTTTTGGACTTGGCCTATTTTATTTTGTATGTACATTGTTATGCATTTTGTTGCACGCACTTATGAAATGACAATGGTATGGTATTTGGCTTGAATTGAATGACTTGAATGGATTTTTGGCTTGAATATGAATGCATGGGTGTACATGGGGTAAATGAACCCTCCCCTATGCATTTGAGAAGTGGATGACTGGCATGTGCAGCTATTGACATGTCGGGGATTGCCACAGGGGATGCGGCATCTTGCGATGTCGATGTCGATGTGGGCTTGTTATGTCGCGCGACTTGGCTTGTTATGTCGCGCGACTTAGTAAGCTTTGACTGTGCTTTTCATTGCCTTTGGGCTGGAATGGAATTGCGGACACGAGGTTGGAATTGGGTGACCAAAAGAGGTCACCTACCTGGCCTCCTTGGGACAATGGCAAAGAGATATTTGGTCCCTTCCCTATAAGGATGGAAACGGGGTGACCTAGGAGGTCAAACAACCAATCCTACTAGGAATGTGACAAATCAAAAGGGGTGACCAATGTGGTCAAAAAATTGGACTTTTATGAAAAGCTTATGCACCATTGGAGAATGGAGAAAGAGAAAAGGTGACCAAAATGGTCGGATGGCTGGACCTTTTATGAAAGGCTACCTACGTATCCCGGAGGAATCAAGCCTTGATCGTAGTTCAAGCTTCATCTAGACAGTTAGGAACGATGTCTAAGATCCTTGAGGTTTTGACAATTAATGGAGGTTGTCACCTGAGGAAGCTAAAGCTTACGTCACTATCGAGTAGATAGAGGCAGCTATAGCTGGAAAACTTGGGCATACTTCTCAATATGTGATAGAGGTAGCTAAAGTTAGATTTTTGACAATTAGGAAACTGTCGCCTGGCGTTATCTCGTTATAACGGAAGTAACAGAGGCGCTTTTGGGAGAAAATGTTACCATTAGCAATTGGCATGTTACTTGAGCCTAGGGGTGATTTTTTCTTGGAAAAAATAATAGGGATTGGGTCTGGATGTATATATGGAATGTGTTTGGAAATTGTTTAAGACGGGTTTCAAGCAAGTGGGGTTGTATCCCTTGGGTGCGGACTGAACTGCTGTTGTTGCTGAGATGTTGTCAACGTGGACTAGGATTCCCTCTTGGGCTGAGACTGGGTTTAAGACTCGGGTCTCGATGAATGTTCCTTTCTCACACTCTGGCATTTGAAGTGACAGGCTTTTGCAACCAAAGACTAAAGCAGATGTCGAAGTGACCAAACCTCTCTTCTAGGGATGGATGCGACTTATCGGAGCCCGGTCGAGGAAGAACTTTACGCAAAGCCCCATGAAAGATCCTTTCATTGGCAAAGCCCGGTTGGATGAGCGAGCGAGGCGAAGTCTTAGGTTTTGAAGAAGTGACTTAATGAAGCCCCAATCGATGACCTAGCGAAAATCCCAATATGATTGATGCTGCGGAAGTGATCTGAGGTTGATCGAACCAAAGCGAATCCATCTAGGGACCTAGTGAAGAACCCGATGCGAACCCCAAAAATGACTAAAGAAGCCCCAGTCTAAATAAATGGCTTGGCAAAGCCCCAGACTTGAAGAGTTTCAAGGCAGCCCTAATGCGAATTGTAGCAGAAGAGGGAAAACCTATCCTTCTCTCTCTATTTTTTTTATATTTTCTTTAGTCAATCAGTCAACCTTAAGAAGATGTGAAAGAAAAGATTCTCAGAAATTTATACATGCAGGGGCATATTTTTCGAAAGGTGGGAATGGATCCCGATTTTGTGTTATTTTGATGGCCTTATTCGATGTAGGCACAAAACTCGCTTTGGGTTTGACTCTTTTGGGAGAGTATAAGCGTAGAGGGATTTGTAAAAGTGTATGGAAGCCCCTGCTGACAGAAAATTAGTGTTTAGCACTATTTTTCCTAAGATGTAGAAAAGGAAGACTTGTAAAGACATCTGAAAACTTGTTTTATTTACAATGATCACAAGATTGCTTAAAACCCTTTATTAATGTTCGGGTTATTCAACCATTAATCTCGATATGAAAAAAAACATTATTAATCATGAGGAGAAAGTCAACCAATGTCGCGGATCAAGGTTGACTGGGTGTGAAAGAAAGGTCTGTGCATAGGGAGGTCATTAATGAGACCGGGTTTTCTGGAATTCGGATATGTTTATGGGAAAGGTCATTTGATGAGACCGGGTTTTCGGGAATTTGAATGTGTTTATGGGAAAGGTCATTTGATGAGACCGAATTTTCGGGAATTTGAATGTGTTTATGGCCAGGACCATTCTTTGGTTGCCTACGTTCCCCTCATTGTGAGGAGCTCGGGTCGCCGTAGTTCGGCTTTGGCCGGACTGTTTCGAGCTTTGGGATTTGTGGTTCCTTTAGTGAAAAGGCTTAGGATGAGAAAGGCGGATGATGAGGCGTGGGCCTCGGGATGATTCCTTGACCAAGTCATTCTTGGACGGGCGCTTCGATTGCTTCCTCTTTCATTGGGGAAGAAGAATTTACACGTGCCTACGAGCTTATGAAATTTTACGGCTTTGCTTCGACCCCATTGTTATCGACAACTTTCATTCTACGAGCTTTGATCTTGCTGTCAGTCAAGCTTTTAATGGGCGGTCTTTGGGTCCTTGGCCTCATCATTTTTCTTTTTTTTTATGTGCAACCACTGTTTTTGCCTAGGCTTGCCCTTTTTGGGATTTTCGGCCAAGTGGGCATTACTCTTTTTGCACTACATTTTTTTATTTTTATATATTTTTTTTATGTGCAACCTGTCTTTTGCCTAGGCGCCCTTTTTTGGGATTTTCGGCCTAGCGGGCATTACTCTTTTTGCCTTTGCATTTTTTTATTTTACGAAGCACTTGAGGGCCAAGGTGAGCCCTGGCAGATTTTCTTGACATCCTTGAGGTCGAAGGCGAGGCTCCTAGGTTGTTGTCAACACGGGGTCAATCTTTCGAAGTGAGTGGCCTTTTGTTGTCCTTTGAAAATTCTGCCGTCGTTGACTTGGTCAAGGTGAAGGTGGGGGCATGATTGGGAAAGTGTATGGCTTGATGAAGGCTTTTGTGAAGTAAGGAAAGTGTATGGCTTGATGGCATTAGTTGACTTTCTCACAGGATTAATCGAATGTTAATTATTTCAAGAGATTATTTGTTGAGTAATGCAAGTGATCATATAAAATAAAACCATTTCATTAAATGTAATGTAGGTGTGCAAATAATGTCTTAAGTCTAGCAAGAAAAGAAGAAGACTCTTTTATAGAAAATTAAAGATTAATTACAATGTCCGTGGAGGACTTGATTGAAAAAGAAAAGTACTAGAACCTACGAAGGTTGACTGAGAGTCTATATATATATTTTTTTTCTTAGTCTTACTTAAGGATAAGTAAACCACTAGTCTAGCTACTCTTCTTATTTGGTTGGTTTGCCCGGGGAGCTTGAGCTTTCCTTCGTAGATCGGCCATTGAATTTCTTTCTTGAGATCCAAACACTTGTACGTCACGTGACCATAATGCTTGTGGTACTCACGAGAACTTGGTTACATCAACTCTTCTGGGTTTCTTGGCTTATAATTCTCGAGAGGTGTGAGAAGGCCTCGTTTCACCAAATCGCCAAAAATTTTGCTCATGGGCATCCCAAAATCATGCTGACGTTTCTGACCTTGCACCCCCTGAATTGACCTCTTACCATAACTTTCTGTTTTTGGCCCATGGAGGTTCTCGAGCTTCCCGTCTTCTATCAACTTCTGGATCTCATGCCTCAAATAGCTGCAATCATCAGTATCGTGCCCGGGGTATTGATGGAAAAGACAATGCTTAGACTCATCCAACTGAACGTTGGGGTTCTTGGGCTTCCAATTCTCCAGTGGCTTTATTATCTTTTCCTTCATCAGCTCTTCCAGCATCTTGCTTAAAGGCATCTCCCGTTGTCATAATGAAGGAGAGCGGAGTTTTCGGGAGACATTGTTGTTCTCAAGACTCGGATTTCCATTGTCAGTTGGTTCCATTGTTGGATTTGGGTGAAGGAGGCTACGACACTCTTTCCTTTGTGAGGAAGCGGGTGCGATATGGGTACGGTTCTTTGTTTGGTCTTGGTGGCATTGGGTTATGCTTGGTGGAGTCATTTCCTTGCACAGTTCGACATCTTGGATCAAGGGAGTATTGATACTCATCATGAGGTCAAGCTTCTCTTGCATTTGTTTCACTTGTTCCATCAATATTGCCACATGGGGGTCAACGGGGACTCTCGAGTTCTTGGAACTCGCAACGGGACTCTTATCGGCGGAGGAACCATAGTAGCAAGCGGGTGGCCCGGCGGTGGATTCATTAAGTCCGGTAGGTGACGGTGAAAACTTGAATCATCCTTTGGCAACTCATGATTGCATTCGAGGTGGGTATAGTGGCTTGAACATAGCCACATAACTCGAGCGATTATGTGAAGGCTGGAGTATAGGCGGCGGTATTGCTCGGCCGAGGAACAGGTGGGGTGAAAGCCCAATCCGTTACGAGGAGCGGGCGATGGAGCCACGATGAGTGGGATGTTGGAAAGGGCGAGGAGGAGTGGTCCTTGGCAAGGGATCGTATGTGGATGGAGGAAGGTATTGGCTTGTAGGATGGAAGGTCTTGGTTATAGGATGAAGGGGTGAAATCACTTTGTTTACGAAGTCTCATCTTCGACCACTACCTAGAGAACCGTTCGTCTCAAGCGTTACACGAACTCCATGACGACGGAGTGCGTCGATAAGCATGGCTTGCTGTTCCTCATGAACCTTATGGGCATTTTCCAAAGCCAGGACTAACTCTTCCTTCCTAACCATCGATTTCTGCACCCTCACTGTTTCTGTCAAATCGCCATTCGACTCTTTGACGGATTACGCCTAAGGTTTCTACAGCGAAAAGCCGGCGGCCGGTATTCTCGCACACTTCTTTCTTGCTGCGGGAAAGGGACAGGCAAGGTTTAGACTCGGGGATAAGGTAAGGTTTAGACTTGAAGGTAGGTAAGATTTAGACTCGGAGGTAAGTGTTTAGGCTAAAGGCTCAAGTAACATGCACTTATCGCTTAAGTTTTACTCAAAACACATTTTCTCCTAATCCTAATTGATCGGAAAAGATGAGACCTTGAAAGGTCAAGATTGGAAATTGGAGATCGGATCGAGGAGGTCGCGATTAAGGATTTGACCGCAAAAAATCGAGAGAGGAAAATCGGAAGTCGGACCGAGGAGGTCTCAATTAAGGATTTGACCATGAAAGGTCGGGAGAAAAAATCGGAAATCGGGCCGAGGAGGTCTCGATTAGGGATATGATCATGAAAGGTCGGGACAGGGAATCGGAAATCGGACCGAGGAGGTCTCGATTAGGGATATGACCATGAAAGGTCGGGACAGGGAAAATCGGAAATCGGACCGAGGAGGTCTTGATTAGGGATATCAGAGATGCAATTATGATTACATTAATTGTTCAAGTTTACTTAAAATCATGCTTTTATTAATTCCTATTTGGTTGGAAAAGGGGGGTTTGCCCTTCTTTTTTGCAACTACTCTAGATCCTGGATCAGTGGGTTCCGTCACTACGTCTATAAGCCTCTCGTATTCCACTGTATTTCGACCTCCCGGGGTGGACGGCCCGGGCGAGGTCCTATAGGGCACGCGGATCCCACCGGCCAGAAGTAAAGAACGCTCCTAACGGGTCTAGCGGGTCATAGGAACTTTCAACGCACGAGCGATGCGGATTATGGTCAAGGCAATACGGGAAAGTCTCGTCTTTACGCCTTGACGAAATTTTAGCGAGTTTCGCTTGAGCGAATGACGTTTTGACTTTCGGTAATGTCAGAAGATAATAGGCATGGGTCGGGCGGTAAAAGCCGGATGACACGGTGTCACATTGAACTTCGTTGCATACGCGGTGCGTGAGTCGAGAATCGAAGTCAATGCGGGTCAAGATCTTGCCAATTTTTCCTTGTCGGAATTTTGGCGAGCTTCGCTTGAGCGAAAGATCTTTGGATTTTGGCAAAGACTCGGTCTCGACTCTTACGCATTCCGTGCGGGTCAAGGTCAAAGTCAATGTCGGAGTCAAGATCCTACCAATTTTTCCTTGTCGGAATTTTGGCGAGTTCCGCTTGAGCGAAAATCTTGGCTTCCGTTATGAACTAAGGCTTGACCTTTACGAGGTATGCAAGCTGGGCTATATGACACGGACTAGACCAAAAACCAACCAAAAGTCACGGTTTTTGAAACGTGTGACACGGGTGCATTGGTCGACATTGTTTTGCCATGGGGAGGTTGGAATGATTCCGTGCGCGCCGGGAGCATCGTAAGTTTGTCCGTGGCAGCTGGAACCACTCCGGGTTTGAAGGACGTGCGTGCAAAGTGTACAGGATATATCAGGTGCGCGTAGTGTGCGGTCTCCTAAAAATGTTCCTTTTTGAGTTAAAACAGAGATTTTCATAAATGTGTTTTAAAGGAATGATTTTTCGGGACGGGGAGAATGCAGCACGTAAGCACGTAAATTTTTTGGGAGCCCCAGTCAGTCATGGAGGTGAGTAGCCCCAAGCTGCTAGGACTGCCAGATTAACCTCAATTTTCTGGTGGAATTGCCCTTTGAGGCCGTCCGGTCGAGAATCCAAGGAGGATTGAGCCGTACACTGCATGGATCAATTTTCCAGGTTCCACTCCTTTGCTATTTTCGGGTTGTTTCCCGTTCAAAGTATGCACAGATTCCAAGATGCAAATGATGCAATGCAAGGTAAAGAAAGCAAGCAAGATTAATGAAATCAGCGACGGGAGTCTAACCCGCTCAAAGGGAAAAGCTTTCTTTTATTTTTTCAAAATTTTTTTTCGAAAAGGGATCTTGGTACGTGGGATTGTTAAACCACCGGTTATCCCAACTCCCAAATCAGGGAGTGATACAGGAAGGGTAAGTGGTTTCCACCTATATACCGAGTATCGATTTTTGTTTTGAAAATAAAAGCTTTTCTCCTTTGGGATTCTCCCCAGTGGAGTCGCCAAACTGTGAATGTGTGCCCCAAATTTTGGTGTATTGGAAATTCACGCGAGTTTGAAGACATCTGGTTTAATTTGAAAAACGGAGTTGCCACGCCATTTTGATTACCTCAAAACTTTGAAAAAAGGTTTTATGGGTTCGGAGGTTAAGTTACCCCTTGGGAAGAACGGATCGTCGTTCACCTAAGGTGCCTTGCCGGAGCAAGTCTCCCAAGATTTCATTAATTGTGCTTGCTTGCGTGCTTTCTTGTGTGCATGTGTTTGAAAATAAGGGGGGGAATGTCCCAAGTTGTCTTCCGGACGTACAAACCATTTATTGGTTGTCGCTCGAGATTTCTTGGAATTTTATGTATTCGGGATTATGATCCCGTCCTCATCTTGGACTTGTGATCATTGCATTTTTAACCTCGGGACTTGCGTGATCGAGAGAATGACTCCCTTTATAGTCAAAGATGAGGTTCTTTAGAAAAGGAGGGTCCTTAGCCCATCAATCCTACGCTTTAAGACGGTCGAGCTCATATAGATGCTTCATACTCGTCTTAAGCGATAATTGGAGATATAGGGTTCAAGGTTGTCCCTTTCTAAAGAGATCATGAAACATTTATGGAAGAAACGATGTAAAGATAGGATCTTTACACGGTCCGTTCGAGGTTGCTAATGGGGACGTGGGGGAATGCATGTAAAAATGACATTTTTAGTAAAAAGATGACATTTTGGGTTGCAAATGATGCTTTTGATTGTAAAATGGTGCTTTTTAATTTAAAGAAATGATTTTTATGCAAAGGATGCAATTTTATGGGAAAAATAGCATTTGAGGTACAAATGATGCATAAAGATGTTATTTTGAAAGCAAAAGATGCATTTTTATGTATGAAAATGAGTTTTTGGGTGCAAAGGATGCATCTTTAATGTGAAAAGAGATTTTGAATGCAAAGGATGCAATTTTTATGCAAAAAGAATGATTTTAATGCATGAAAATGGGCTTTAGGTGCAAAGGATGCACCTTTATGTATGAAAATGGTATTTTAATGAAAAGATGTCATTTTATGTATGAAGAGACTATCTAAATTGCAGATAGACATCAGATTATAGCATGATGAGGGTTAAAATCAGATTAAAGCTTGAAAATATGAAGTTTCTGCAAACTGGCCATGTTTGTCGCGTGACATAGGCTGCCTATGTCGCGTGACATAACTAGCCACTTTGCAGAGACCTTTCAGCTGGGATTTGCAGAGGTATCAAGGCACCAATATGGCCAAGTTACTTCATAAACAGATCTCAGAGAGCAAGTTTGTCAATGGTGAACACTTCAAGAGGGTGTGGATATGCGGGATCCACACTCATCTCGAGTGTTCATGCAAAACCAAGTCAAGCCGGAGCCTCTACATGAAATGATATGGAAAATGGATATGGATCTAAGCAATATAACACTAAAGCATGCACCTTTAATCAGAATACAACATTATTAACGCATTTAGCATAGAGATTTCACATATAATGAAGATAGGGGAAGGAAAAGGGTAGAAAATCGTTACCCTTGAAGACCACGACTCCCTATATCAAGTTAGATATAGGAGCCTTCAAACAGCAACCTCCGGGGACTGAGATCGAACCTTGGTTCAATGAGAACCTTTGTTTCTTGATGTGTGTGGGAAGTGTGTGTGTGTATTGGTTGAATGGTGGGTGATTTGGAGGGTTAGTGTGTATTTTAGGGGGGTATGTGAGGAGAAGGGATGCTTCTGGGCGTATTCCCTATAGAAGGGGACTGAGGGGTGAAAGAGAGGTGTCTAAAATGAGAGGTGAAGGCCTCTATTTATAGGCTGCCTGCATGGGCTTATTATGTCGTACGACATAACAAGCCATAACCGTTTTCCTTCTATAAACATGCAAGGTGGCAAGCTTCTAGAAGTCTTCATGGCCTATTATGTCGCACGGCATAAGTAGCCACTTCCAGATTCTTCTAGAAACATGCAAGGTGGCAAGCTTCTAGAAGTCTTCATGGCCTATTATGTCGCACGACATAAGTAGCCACTTCCAGATTCTTCTAGAAACATGCAAGGTGGCAGTCTTCTAGAAGGGAATTCCTCATAAAATAAAAACGTGTTTCTTTGGCTCCAAGCAGTCCCTTCTCCCCTTAGGTGGTTTGGAACAGTTCCGGAATTGTTCCGGAACTCTAGGAAAATCCGGGGGAATGCTGGAAAAATTACCGGAATTGCCGGGAAAATTAACCGGAAGGCATGAGCCAGATTTGGGTACTTACAGGTATGCGGTCAGCGAGATGACCGCGCCAATTGTGATCGCGATCTCCGTGACCGCGCCAACAACATTGACCGCGCCCAATAAATATTGACCGTGGGCTCATACCAGACTCCCGGTTATCTCACCAGACTCCCTGTTAAAGCCAAAGCTTGTAGAGAAAGATTCCAGACTGGCTCTGACACCAATAAGCCGACTTATACCCATCACATTAAATGATGGCTCAGGCGCGCCTACTATGCCATTAATGCGCCGCGCCAACTATCATCTGTACATGTCCTTTCAGGACATCCCTCTGCAACAAATCTCACTTTACTGACAGACCCAACCAGTCGCGGACACGTATCCTAGGTCAAAGACAAAGATATCCTTAGGGCTGACGTTAGCGAGCAGCTCCCTCATGATATATATATATATATATATATATATATATATATATATATATATATATATATATATATATATATATATATATATATAAACATTTGTTCCCATGGACAAGGTAAATGCTAAATTATATTTGTAAGCCACATTTTCTAAACCCTAAACACACAACTCACTCAAGACATTTCAAGTCTTATTTCCCAGATATAAACCCTCAAGAGATCTTACTATCACACCCGAGGGCCTGGGCTAAATTAAACTCCGACTTTGACCTTAATGATACTTATTGTTGTTGTTGTGTTCTAGGTACCAACAAATATGAAGACCCATATCCTCAACCATTTAGACATCCGAAATATCCTGCGTCATCATATATAAAACACTCTCTTGGTTGTTAGACACTTTAACAACACCACAAAACAATCATTATAGGTTTGACAATCAATAACGACGCATATTCCTTTTCTTTCCTTGCAGCAACCCAAATGTTGCTACTTCAATCTCATGTTGTTATTATTTTTTTTTCGTTTATCTCTTTTATCTAAATATAAATGGGTGAACTAGTTAATAAAGATACAACAAATATTTAATCTCCTAATTCATTATTTTTGTATATATCGTATTCTATTATATAGATTGTAATTATATTTAGGATTTTATAGCTTGTATACCAAGACATTCATGTATATATATTTATACAATGTTAATAATAAAACTTGAGTCATTCGAATCAATTATCTTGATGATGCCAAAATCGTCAAATCATGCCAAATCCAAGCGTTCGGATGCTCCGGAGATTGCAAGGCCTGAAAATAAGAGAAAACACGTAAACTAAGCCGGGGCGAATCCGGCTAAAGGCCCTCCGGCGTGAGAGTAAGTTCACGGTTTGTGTATGAGAAACTAAATTGACAGAGTTTCTGTATTGTAAAAAGTAACGTACCCAATAATAGGCCATATGACTTGTATTTATAGGGATGGATTGATGGAATCGATGTAGAATTGAACTTGTAAAGAGATAAGATATAATACTAAGAAAATTATATCTTTTAAGGAGTCATTGTTTGACTTGAATTGGTGTAGGTGGTTACAATCCTAATTGGATCATAACTGTTGAATCCTTGTTTGAATAGGATTATACGATCTGCTAGCCAAAAAGCCGAGGAGCATGAATTCCTTATCTCGGCATTGAAAAGTAAACCGAGATGCGTGATTCTGCTTCCTCATCATTTGATGACTGGCAGACATGTGAATATGTCGGGGTGAATGATTCTGTCTCCTCGTCATTTGTGATGATATGCCGAGGTAAGAACTTTTCTCTCCACGTCACTTGTGACGTATCAGAGCATGAAGAGCCAAGTATAAAGAGCCCATCATCGATGTAAGGCCGAGGAGGTGCTCCTCGGCATACGAGGAGGGTACCTCGGCCCTAATAACTGAGCATTGATACTTGCGTATTGGATTATGTTTATAGCCCAATCCATTTGGGCCCAAGCTGGGCAAGCCCATGTTCGTATCTCGGTTTATACTGTTCAGTGGCCCCCGACTTTCTAGCTCGGCCTAGGACGAGGAGAAAGTCATCTCGTCCTCGGCTTATGGAATACAAACAGGCTTTGACACGTGTCCTTATCATCGTTTCATATAACTGATGGTTAATACCATGATCATTACGCGTGGGCCCCCCAGTCCTGTCATGCCTCGGAAGTTGTTACTAGCATTTAATGTTGGTGGCGCCATACCCGGTGACCCGTATTGTTCTCGGGTTTGACCCGGTTTTGGTGAGTATATAAACTAAAACCCTTCTCATTTAAACCTTTACTCACCCAAATTATTTGAGAGCAAATAGCAAGGTTCAGGCGACAAGTCTTAGGCGTTCACATACCCAGTGTCCGACGAGGCTTAAGTTTTCCGGTGACGCTGTTTCCGTTGTGATTCCGACCGTTTCTTCAAAATCAGGTATGAATTTTCTTCCTTTTTATGCATTTCGTTCATGATTTTGCCCTTTCTAGGGTTTTAGAAGGGGTTTTGGCGTGTCAAGAAAAAGAACCGCCATTGTTGAATGTTGTTGAAGCTTTTCTTCATGAATCTTTACTTTTAGCTCTCAAAAACTTTGAATCTTTGATTTTCTTCGAATTTTGTATGAACTCCTTTGAATATTGAATAAACTCCCCCATTGATCTTTGATTCCCCTTAGAAATGGCTCGTTCTTGGGACCATTCCCCCCGATTCCGTTATGGGTATCACACCGGCAATCTGAGGGTTTACCGGAGAGAGAGAGGACCCTGGTTGATGCTGAACCTTTATGACATAGGAAAGAGGTGTAGGTGTTAGTGCCCTAGGACTATAGAGATAGACTTATATGTAATGTCATTATTCATTTTATATATGAGATTATTACTTTGATTATTATATGTTTGCATGTTTACTTTAATAATCGTGTCCCTAGTACTTATGAAGCACTAGTATGAAGTCTAATGGATAATCATGTGATGATTATATGCATGGAGATGCACATTAGATTCATGGGTACTTGTTAGAGAACAAGGTACTGGACTTGACCCATTATGAGATTTATGTCATGGTCGTATGTCATAAATAAATCTCATATAGTTATATCATTGATATCCTTTGACCTGAGATTATCATCGTCTTCCACTCGATGAATATTATGTTTGATATAGTTTAACGTTGTCTTTAACCGGATAACAATAAGGGCTATTATTGGCATGATATGATTCTTGTTGGGAAGAATGATAAGTCAAGATGGAATTTTGTCCCTCGTAAAGAGAGATGTTTGCTAGGCCGCTCGTAAGTAAGATTGATGATGTACATGGCCATGTCCGAATGAATTAATGTGATTAATATCATTCGATTGATCAATTTACTTACGAAAAAGATTGAAGGAAGAAAATGTTGAAGGAAGCAGAAGACAATTTCTCTCTCTCTAAACAAGTTGAAATTATGAAGGTGATAAAAGAGTTTGAAGGAGGAAGGGTTTGATATTTATAGGCCTACCTATACGGGTCGACCCGTATTAAATAGACCACAAGCCGTTCCCCTCGAATCACGAATCGGCGTCATCGTTTTAAATTTCAAATTATTGGCGGTTGGCATTTATGGCGCCTCTTGACATTCAGACACGTATTATCCGTACCTGACACGCGTTGGCGCTTCGACAGTCAAGGGGTCCATTCGAACCGGGAAGCAGACCAAAGCTTCTACCAACTTCTACCTAACTCCCCTCACGTGCTCCTCACATGTACCATATATAAGGGAGTCTAAACAAAAACCAGCGAAAAAACACAACACTTGTGGCCGCATCAGCGATCTAACCGCACACTGAGCTTAGCATAATTATCTCCTCGCTCAGACATGAATGGATCCTCGCTCAAATCTAGGGGCCACTATTGAGCCCGGATATATCAGATCGGTCCCAAAGCTCAATCTGGCCCCGAGGCCCAACATGACGTGACATATCATAGACCGTGATCCCCTAAAGACCGCCAGAGTCAAGACTGTGGATAGCTAGAACGCTAGAGTCAAAACCGCGGGCAGGTATGCGGTCAGCGAGATGACCGCGCCAATTGTGACCGCGATCTCCGTGACCGCGCCCAATAAATATTGACCGTGGGCTCATACCAGACTCTCGGTTATCTCACCAGACTCCCGGTTAAAGTCAAAGCTTGTAGAGAAAGATTCTAGACTGGCTCTGACACCAATAAGCCGACTTATACCCATCACATTAAATTATGGCTCAGGCGCCTACTATGCCATTAATGCGCCGCGCCAACTAGCATCTGTGCATGTCCTTTCAAGACATCCCTCTGCAACAAATCTCACTTTACTGACAGACCCAACCAGGCGCGGACACGTGTCCTAGGTCAAAGACAAAGATATCCTTAGGGCTGACGTTAGCGAGCAGCTCCCTCATGATATATATATATATATATATATATATATATATATATATATATATATATATATATATATATATATATCAACATTTGTTCCCATGGACAAGGTAAATGCCAAATTATATTTGTAAGCCACATTTTCTAAACCCTAAACACACAACTCACTCAAGACATTTCAAGTCTTATTTCCCAGATATAAACCCTCAAGAGATCTTACTCTCACACCCGAGGGCCTGGGCTAAATTAAACTCCGACTTTGACCTTAATGATACTTATTGTTGTTGTTGTGTTCTAGGTACCAACAAATATGAAGACCCATATCCTCAACCATTTAGACATCCGAAATATCCTGCGTCATCACATATAAAACACTCTCTTGGTTGTTAGACACTTTAACAACACCACAAAACAATCATTATAGGTTTGACAATCAATAACAACGCATATTCCTTTTCTTTCCTTGCAGCAACCCAAATGTTGCTACTTCAATCTCATGTTGTTATTTTTTTTCGTTTATCTCTTTTTTCTAAATATAAATGGGTGAACTAGTTAATAAAGATACAACAAATATTTAATCTCCTAATTCATTATTTTTGTATATATCGTATTCTATTATATAGATTGTAATTATATTTAGGATTCTATAGCTTGTATACCAAGACATTCAAGTATATATATTTATACAATGTTAATAATAAAACTTGAGTCATTCGAATCAATTATCTTGATGATGCCAAAATCGTCAAATCAGCCCAAATCCAAGCGTTTGGATGCTCCGGAGATTGCAAGGCCTGAAACTAAGAGAAAACACGTAAACTAAGCCGGGGCGAATCCGGCTAAAGGCCCTCCGGCGTGAGAGTAAGTTCACGGTTTGTGTATGAGAAACTAAATTGACAGAGTTTCTGTATTGTAAAAAGTAACGTACCCAATAATAGGCCATATGACTTGTATTTATAGGGATGGATTGATGGAATCCATATAGAATTCAACTTGTAAAGAGATAAGATATAATCCTAAGAAAATTATATCTTTTAAGGAGTCATTATTTGACTTGAATTGGTGTAGGTGGTTACAATCCTGATTGGATCATAACTGTTGAATCCTTTTTTGAATAGGATTGTACGATCTGCTAGCCGAAAAGCCGAGGAGCATGAATTCCTTATCTCAGCATTGACAAGTAAGCCGAGATGCGTGATTCTGCTTCCTCGTCATTTGATGACTGACAGACATGTGAATATGTCGGGGTGAATGATTCTATCTCCTCGTCATTTGTGATGATATGCCGAGGTAAGAACTTTTCTCTCCTCGTCACTTGTGACGTATCAGAGCATGAAGAGCCAAGTATGAAGAGCCCATCATCGATGTAAGGCCGAGGAGGTGCTCCTCGGCATACGAGGAGGGTACCTCGGCCCTAATAACTGAGCATTGATACTTGCGTATTGGATTATGTTTATAGCCCAATCCATTTGGGCCCAAGCTTGGCAAGCCCATATTCGTATCTCGGCTTATACCGTTCAAATGCCCCGACTTTCTAGCTCGGCCTAGGACGAGGAGAAAGTCATCTCGTCCTCGGCTTATGGAATACGAACAGGCTTTGACACGTGTCCTTGGCGTCACTTCATATATATGATGGTTAATACCATGATGATTAAGTGTGGGCCCCCCAGTCCTGTCATGCCTCGAAAGTTGTTACAAGCATTTAATGTTGGTGACGCCATACCCGGTGACCCGTATTGTTCTCGGGTTTGACCCGATTTTGGTGAGTATATAAACTAAAATCCTTCTAAGTTAAACCTTTACACACCCAAATTATTTGAGAGCAAATAGCAAGGTTCAGGCGACAAGTCTTAAGCGTTCACATACCCAGTTTCCGGCGAGGCTTAAGTTTTTCGCTGACGCTGCTTCCGTTGTGATTTCGACCGTTTCTTCAAAATCAGGTATGAATTTTCTTCCTTTTTATGCATTTCGTTCATGATTTTGCCCTTTCTAGGGTTTTAGAAGGGGTTTTGACGTGTCAAGAAAAAGAACCGCCATTGTTGAATGTTGTTGAAGCTTTTCTTCATGAATCTTTACTTTAAGCTCTCAAAAACTTTGAATCTTTGATTTTCTTCGAATTTTGTATGAACTCCTTTGAATATTGAATAAACTCCCCCATTGATCTTTGATTCCCCTTAGAAATGGCTCGTTCTTGGGACCATTCCCCCCGATTCCGTTATGGGTATCACACTGGCAATCTGAGGGTTTACCAGAGAGAGAGGACCCTGGTTGATCTTGAACCTTGATGACATAGGAAAGAGGTGTAGGTGTTAGTGTCCTAGGCCTATAGAGATAGACTTATATGTAATGTCATTATTCATTTTATATATGAGATTATTACTTTGATTATTATATGTTTGCATGTTTACTTTAATAATCGTGTCCCTAGTACTTATGAAGCACTAGTATGAAGTCTAATGGATAATCATGTGATGATTATATGCATGGAGATGCACATTAGATTCATGGGTACTTGTTAGAGAACAAGGTATTGGACTTGACCCATTATGAGATTTATGTCATGGTCGTATGTCATAAATAAATCTCATATAGTTATATCATTGATATCCTTTCGACTCGAGATTATCATCGTCTTCCACACGATGAATATTATGTTTGATATAGTTTAACGTTGTCTTTAACCGGATAAAAATAAGGGCTATTATTGGGATGATATGATTCTTGTTGGGAAGAATGATAAGTCAAGATGGAATTTTGTCCCTCGTAAAGAGAGATGTTTGCTAGGCCGCTCATAAGTAAGTGAAATTACCCGGATCCGAGAGCCGCTGCGTTCTCGCCCCGGCATCTGGCTTTATTCCCGCTTTGCAGCGTTTAGTTGGAGGTGTCTCGCCGTTTGTTTTCGCATTTGTAGAGTCGCCACGCCGTTTTTATTAAGCCCAATACATTGAAAAAGGGCATCAGTTTAAAGATAATTTTAAACTGTTTTTGTGTGATGAGATTTTGAGTTCGGAGGTCAGATGACTCCTCGGGAAGAGAATATTAGAATATTAGAGCTCACCCGAGTCGCCTCGTAAAATGAGTCTTTCGGATACCCCTATATCCTTTAAATGTTGTGTATGTGTGTGTGTGTGCTTTTAAAAATGCATGTTTGTATCGGATGTCTACATTGTATACTATGTATTGAAATGTATTGAAATAGTGATGGAAGTAAGCCTTACCAATGTTGGTTCGTGTCCGTTTCGTGGAATAGTGTTTGAGGTCGGAGTAGCGTTCGGTATGGATCGGGATTGCTTCGGGAGGGACCCGGTTGTCACACGAGACGAGTTTCGGCGTGAGTTGAGGTGCTGCGAGTTGCGTTCGGGCAGAGAGGTTCGGCGTGCGTGGGGATCGTCGGGATCACTCGGGGCGAAGGTTCGGCGTGTGTTGAGGTGGCCGGAGTCACTCGGGCGAGTTTCGGCGTGGTTTGGGATCGCCGGTTTGACTCGGAAAGAGCCGGACACCGTGGAAAGACCAGGCAAGGCCTCGAGTACCACGAGGGGCCTCAGAGTACCTCGAGAGTGCCTCGGGCAGCGCGAGCGTCGCGGAGCGCTCGGGGAGGCTTCTGAGCACCACGAGGGGGCTCGGAAGGCCTCGGAAGGATCCGAAAGGGGCCGGGAATGCCTCGGAAGGACTTAGAGGGGAAGCCAGAAGGCCTAGGGAGGAAGAGAGAAGTGGGAGGTGTGTGAAAATGAGGAGGGGGAGCCCTCTATTTATAGTGCCAGATTTGGTGCAAAGAGGTCCGTACGGACCTCCCTGGTAATCCAGACTTTTGGTTTTCCTCGATTTGAGGGAATCTGTGATGATGGGGAATATTTTGCAATTATGATGTTCCCTGTGCAATAAGGTCCGTACGGACCATGTTGACATGCAAAGAGGTCCGTACGGACCAACTCTGCAGGGGGGTAATCATTTTCCCCGGGATTTGAGGGAATATTGTGGACTTTAAGAGGATTCAGTAATTATTAAAGCAAAGAGGTCCGTACGGACCAACTCTGCAGGGGGGTAATCATCCTCCCTTGGTTTGGCTGGGGGTTTTGAGAGGATTTTGAGTGCCAGAGGTCGTCGAGACTGCGTTGATGAGTTTGCGGTGTTTCCCGTGTGTTTGAAAGGGGGTGATCCAGATTGGGGTACTTACAGAAGCCCCTCGACGACGTCACTTATGAAAGAAGTGGGGTCGCCGATAAGATAAGGGTCCTAATCTGGATCGCGTGCTGGGAGATAAAGTGACCGGGGAGGTCAATGTGAGGATGTGGTGGTTTCCTATTGTGTGACCTTCCTAAGGCACGTTGGTAAGAGCCGGACCCGTGATAGGATTCCTACGTATCCCTGGCGGGTATCAAGCCTGGTCGTAGTTCGGGTGTGGGGTGAGTGTTTTGTGAGTGCGGGCGTGGTAGTGCCCTTAAGTGTCGTGTGACCGCCGAGGTCAGTGGTAAGGATGTGGTGGTGTCCTGGGTGACCGCATAGGTCGATGGCTGGACCCTGTGATAGGATTCCTACGTATCCCTGGCGGGAATCAAGCCTGGTCGTAGTTCAGAGGTCGTGAATATGTGAGTGCGGGCGTGGTGGTGCCCTGAAGTGTTGTATGACCGCCGAGGTCAATGGTAAGGACGTCGTGGTGTCCTAAGATGTGGTGACCGCCAAGTCAATGTGAGGACGTGGTGGTGTCCTCGGGATGGAAATTTTATGATTTTCCTAATCGGGTGGTTTAAGGCCTTCCGGCCGAGATAGTGATTTGGGAGATTTATACGGTCTTCCTGGGACCGAGTGGTTTAAAGCCTTCCGGGCTGGGGATAACGTGAGGACTTGAATCGCCTTCGAATGTGGTTGCGCCGCGCGTGAGACTTTGAATCGTCTTCTTGCGGCTGGTTGGTGCCACGCCGGAGGACTTTGAATCGTCTCGGCGGCGGTTGGTGCCCACGTGAGGACTTTGAATCGTCTTCTGGCGGCGGTTTGTGCCACGCGGGAGGACTTTGAATCGTCTTCTGGCGGCGGTTGGTGCCACGCTGGAGGACTTTGAATCGTCTTCTGG
Organism: Adenophora triphylla var. japonica; assembly: GCA_022495995.1. Taxonomy (NCBI): domain Eukaryota; kingdom Viridiplantae; phylum Streptophyta; class Magnoliopsida; order Asterales; family Campanulaceae; genus Adenophora; species Adenophora triphylla. The sequence goes on from JAFEMH010003385.1 coordinate 266,961, forward strand.
CGCTGGAGGACTTTGAATCGTCTTCTGGCGGCGGTTGGTGCCACGCTAGAGGACTTTGAATCGTCTTCTGGCGGCGGTTGTGGAGGCATGGCTGCCTTGAGCTTCGAGAGGTTTAGATGTCTCATGCTTTGTCCGTTGGGGAGAAGGTTGGACTTACTTTGGTTGCCGGTGTTCATCCGTTGGGGATTTATTGTGGCCTTGTAGGGGCTTGCAAGGATTCCCTTTTTGACTTGCTGGGGAAGGAGATCGGGCTTACTTTGATGGCCGGTGATTGCTTCACCATTTGGCATTTTGGAGGCGTTTCGTGCCTTGGGATTTGTATTCGGAGGCGTTGGCTCCTTCTTGCGCTTGTTTTGCCGTTGAGTGGGCAAAGTTCGGGCTTACATTGACGACCGATGCTGGGGATAAGTAGTCTTGTATGATTTCCCTTTGACTTGTTGGGAAAGGAGCTCGGGCTTACTTTGATGGCCGGTGCTTGAGTTGTCGTTGAGCGTTTTGGAGGCATCTCGTGCCTTGATATTCGTGCTGGGAGGTTTTGGCTCCTTCTTGAATTGCCGCTGAGCGGGCGAGACCGGTCTTACATTGACGGCCTGGGATTGAATTGCCGTTGGAGTGGGCGAGTTCGGAGCTTACACCGACTAGCCGAAGGGTTGAATTGCCGTTGAAGGACGGCTCCCAAGCTTCAGGACTGCCGGTGGTTGAATTGCCGTTAAAGTGGGCGAGGTTCGGGCTTACATTGACGGCCGGTGGTTGAATTGCCGTTGAAGTGGACGAGGACCGGTCTTACATTGACGGCCGGTGGTTGAATTGCCGTTGAAGTGGGCGAGACCGGAGTTACATTGACGGCCGGTGGTTGAATTGCCGTTGGAGCGGGCGAGTTCGGGCTTACACCGATGCCGGTAGTTGAATTGCCGTTGAAGTGGCGAGGACCGGTCTTACATCGGCAGCCTGGTTGAATTGCCGTTGAAGTGGGCGAGGACTCGGTCTTACATTGGCCGGCCTGGTTGGAATTGCCGTTGAAGTGGCGAGGTTCGGGCTTACACCGATCGCCGCGGTTGCGTTGCCGTTGAGTCGGGCGGGGTTCGGGCTTACACGACTCGCCGGTGGTTGAATTGCCGTTGAAGTGGGCGAGGACCTGCTTTACATTGTGGCCAGGTGGCTTGGTTGCGTTGGAGTGGGCGGGGTTCGGGCTTACACTGACTGCCGGTGGTTGAATTGCCGTTGAAGCGGGCGAGGACCGGTCTTACATTGACGGCCGGTGTTTGAATTGAAGGGTTAGGGACCATTCTGCACTTGGATTTGCTGAAAAAGGCCTTAGGACAGCCAGGGGCAAAGATTATAAGGGCAGGAAAGTAATTTGGCCCTCCCTTGCAAGAAGGTCCGTACGGACCAACCTGGATGCAAAGAGGTCCGTACGGACCACTTTGATTTTTTACAGTTCCCAGGTTTTGACCGGGTTAAATGCTGGAGCCTTTCCCCATTTCTTCTTCTTCCGTGCGTGAACCTGTAGAGAGAGAGAGCAAAAAACCTCCATTGTTAACCATTAAATCCTCCATTTTTGCTTTGAATTGCTTGGGCAATGGCGGAAGGGATCTCGGCGAGGAGTCGTTGCCGTCAACGCAATCAAGAAGTGAATTCGAAGCAACGGATGGAGCTCCCAAAGAAATTGGATTTCGTTGTGTTCCCTCTTCGAAGAACCCTGCTGATGTCTTGTATCCAAATCCGGAGGTGCACAATCCGTCGTCTCTTAGGAACGTCGGGGAGGTAAGAAATCTCTGCTCCGCGTTTTGATTCCCTGCTGAATTTTTTTTTTCCTAATGCTAGAACTGAGGTTTTAGTTTTTCTGTATTTTTGAATTTTTGTTATTTTTTTTTAATGCCTTTTGCTGAAATTCTTGATTGAATTGTTGAAAATGGGAACATGTAAAAAGTGTGGAGTATGTGTATTTTGTGGCGTAGAAATGTGTAGATTAGCTTTTTATTTGTGAAAATAAAGCTGCCTCTCTAATGAAATGCATGCTTTGGTGTTTTCAGTACCGTATGGCTAATATTTATGTATGTACATTATGAGAAAAGTTTGTCGTGTGTGAGTGACAAATTTGTGTGGAAAAAATGTGACATGTCTGCCGTGGTTTTGTGACTGGTTTTGAACTTACGAAGTGTCTGCCGTGTAGGGACGGATTTTTTGAAAATGTGTTATGCGGTAAGTGTGTCGTGTGTGCTCTTTTTGAGTGACGGACTCTCATGTGGGGAAAAATATGTGCAATATGTGCCGTGTTTTTGTGGACGGGTTATTTTTGAAAATGTGTCGTGGTAAGTGCTGTACATCCCTCTTTTGAGAAAATGTGTACAATGTGGCAGCGTGTTTTCGTGACGGACTCGCATGGGAAAAATTATATGTATAATGTATGCAAAAATTATGTGCAACATGTGCGCGTGTTTTGGTGGACCAGGGATATATGTGAAAATTGCATGTGAAAATTATGTGCAATATGTGCCGTGTTTTGTGTGACGGGTTATTTTCATGGCTTTC